>MCJB01016303.1:51858-73928 GCA_002018475.1 Nicotiana obtusifolia
TTGGGGGGGGGGGGGGTGAAGTTGTGGCAGAGAATAACTCAGTATGCTATAGTTGTACTCCACAGTGTCATGTTAAGTTACCACTTACAATCGAGTACGATAGATTGGTATCGTTGTTATGTAAAAAAAAAAGTGCGTGAGCAAAGTTCGGTGAATATTAAAGTTACCAGAAGATATCCGTATTTTGTTACTCCGCAAGGAGTTGCTTTTTATGCAGAGTTTAACATCGAAGACGATGAAACTCTGACAAATTTTTTGAGGACTCCGGATGAACACCGGGAACTTCTTGTGCTAAAAATGTTGGAAATGTATGCCAAGGCTGAAAATGTTCGCAATAATGATGTTCCGCGAAGTAGGGATATCCCTCAATCATCGGGTGGTTATTTTAGAGCAGTTTTAGCCGAACAGGTTTCGGGTGAAAGAGTTTGACCTGATCTAAACTTATCTCCACGGGTGAATGAAGACCGAGGACATAATTTCTTCCCAAGTTTACATAATCCACAAGCCGAGTGGTAAACTTCAATTTTCCTTTGTGTTACGATGTTTACTTTTATGTGTTGAATTTGTATTAACACTTATATTCCACAGGGGGTACCGACCAAATATAAATTTTACAAGTTATGAACTAACAGACAGTTTGAATATGCCTAGTTTTGGTATGTTGGATCATGGTGGTCCATCCGGGCATCACCAACATGATAATGTGCATCATGGGATATCAACACATTATGGTTTGTAAGTGAAGTAATAAAGTTTATATGTAAAGTTTGGATGAATTTGAGAAACTCATTATTTTATTGGTTGTGCAGTGAAATGAGCAACTTGAAGGTCTTGTCCTTACTCAATTGCCCGAAGATAATATATTTAATCGGGATCTGGCAGATGCGTAGAGTCAGGAAGATGATAGTGATTATGACAAAAATGCTGACGAGTCTGGAGATGACACACCCTTCCCTGATAAGGCTGACGGTGATGAGGACGAGAATGATGAACCTGATTTGACGAGGGAGCATGCTCCACCTCCCATTAGACCAAGAGTGTATGAGTCCCATGTGCCGTTTCATTCAAGGGATGTTCCCTACCTTGATAAGTTGCCAAGTATGCCGGATGTCGATGCCCTCACAAAGGATCTTGACGAAATTCAGATAGCAATGTGGGATGAATCTAGAGTAATGGTGATGTCAAAGGGCATGCTTTTTCTGATAAAGCGCGCTTAAGCAGGGCGGTGCGAATGTACAACATAAAAGAGTGTCGTGAGATTTTGGTTCATGAGTCTTCTCCGGAAGTATACAAGGTTATGGTTTCAAGGTTGTAATTAGATGCTGCGTGCGAGATAGTTGAAAACAAATATGTGGATTGTGGAGAAATACGTTGGCACCAAAATTATGAAATGGACATATTCAGTGGGAATCATTTTAACTTGAATGTTGACTTGATTTCTCTTGTCTTGATTTTACACATTGAAGCGTCCATAAGGTACAATATCAAAGAGTGTATAACATCTATCCACCAGGTATATGGATGTACCATTACTAAAAGAAAGGCATTTCTCGGGCGTAAACGTGTATTTGAAATTGTTTATGGTAACTGGGATAAGTCATTTGCCGCTCTACCTAGGTATATGGCTACATTGCAACACCTTAACCCCAGGACTGTTGTTAAATGGAAGCTTGAGCGGAGTCCGGGAATACCAGAATACATATTCAGATATGTGTTATGGGCATTTAAACCAGCCATTGATGGTTTTTTGCATTTTTGGCCGGTAATATCCATAGATTGCACTCATGTCTATGAAAGTATGACGTTAAGTTGTTGTTCACTGTTGCTATAGATGCTAATGTAAGTATATTCCCCCTAGCATTTGGTATTTGTGCTAATGAAAGCCAAGAGACGTGGATATTATTTTTGAACCACTTAAAGGAGCGCGCTGTCAAACACGTTCAGATATTTGTCTAATATCTGATTGGCATGGCAGTATTTTAAGTTCTGTACAGAATTTGCTTGCATGGCAGGAACCGTATGCCTACCACCATTACTGTGTTAGGCACTTGAAGGCCAATTTCCAGAGGTCTTATTCGAATAAGGACTTGCATGATTTAATGTTGATGGCTGCAACAGATCACCAAGAGTGTAAATTCAGGAGGCGAATGGAATTGATTAGGCAGGAAGACCCAGAAGCCTATTGTTGGTTGCTGCAACATGAGCTTGACAAGTGGACTTTGCATGCGGATGGTGGTAGAAGATGAGGAATTCTGACTACAAATGTGCCAGAGTCTTTCAATGGGTTATTGAAGTCTGCACGTGGATTGCCAGTCACTGCCATGGTGCGGATGTCATTCAAGCAGATGGCAGAGAGGTTTGTTGAAAGATCTAAAGGTGCATCGTCATTGATGGAAAGAGGTGTTGAATTTATGCCACAACCAATGAAACAGTTTGAGAAATATAGGAAGCGAGCACTGTGGCATTCATTTTTGCAGTATTGCAGTGAGCAAAATATTTTTGAAGTTCGCACTAGTCTGCATCACAATCATAGGAATAATACACACACTGTCAATGAAGCCAGAGGATTATGCTCCTGTGAAAAATGGTCAATCTATCACTTGCCATGCTCACATGCCATGAAGTGCTTTCAACATACATGTTTCACGATGACGAGTTACGTTGATAAAGAATATAGTGTTGCTGCATACTTAAACACCTATAGTGGACAGTTGCAGCCAATGGGTGCTGGAGGATTATTGGTCGCCGGAACCATTTATAATAGTGTAACAAGGATTATGTGCGTCAACAGCAAGTGCAAAAAAGAACGCGTATATGAAACCAAATGGATGTAGGTTATACCATTTATGTACGTAAATGTGGCATTTGTTCCCAAACAGGACACGACTGCCATAAATGTCCTTCAGCAGGTTTGGGAAGCGGTAGTAATTCAGCTCCAGGTGGCAATTCATCCAATGTGCACAATTATCAAGAATAAACGTAGTGTTTTATTGGAGTAATTTTGTTGTACTAAATTTATGTAAATGTTCAGGTTGCAAAATGCATGGTAAAATTATGTTTCTAATCGGGTTGAAACTAATTGATATTTAGAATTAAATATTCAATTCAACAGTTTAACATACACCCCAAGGGGTAAAAAATAATTTTCATTCGCCATTATCATTGCTGTCTGGCACTATTTTGTTGTCACCGTCTTCTTCTTCTTTGACAATATTTGTACGCACCCTTTGAGACCAAGGGCATTGTAATCTAGCGCTTAGTTGACACACATTTCTCGTATTTCATCGCTATCATCAATAAGACCACTTGCTTGATTTCTACAACAATATGGGACTCCTACGTCCAACATTTGTGGTAGAAACTTAGGTAGTCCCTCCCACTTGACAACTATTGGGAAAACAAGATACTCATTGTATCTATGCAATTTCTAATTTTCTAATAAATCCTAGTACTGGTCCTCCATTCCTTCCAGGTAGTTAAGATCATCGAATATATGATGAACAGCAAGTGCCGTTTCCATCTCTAGAATCTCCTTCATCAAATGCTGAATCACTTTTGGTTCATCTTTGTGTGTGTTTGTTTGGAAGGTTGCAGACAATGCTTGTGGTACAACAAGCCCATGCCAGTGACATAGTACTTCATAATCACACCGTTTTGAGTAAAGGGGAATCCATTGTAGTTTTTCGCCCCAAATTCGCATACCTTCAGGCTTTGTAGAATGCGCTTCGCCCTCAATAATGTGCCCTGCAACTTTGAAATCAGTGTATATATTGATAGGCTTATTTTCCAAGGGACGCAGAACACCATACCACTTGTCATCAACCAAATTATTATAGCAACCTAGCATATTTTTTTTCAAGGTAGGGATCGACTGCGTTATGACGTGTTCCATTTGGATCTTTGAACTACCTTCATCTTTTTGCCTCTTTGTAAACCACTTATTAAATGTTAGTTGCATTTTTGAATTGGATGTTGTTTTGGTTCTTCAAATGGTATTTGAATATTGATCTCTTGGTTCAACTTAAGAAGAACTAAGCTTCATGTCGACCTGTATGAAAGCGAAACATAGCGCCTCACCAATATGCGCTTTGTGTATTCTCATGCGACCTAAAAAAAGCTGTCGCACTGAAAAAACTGATGACCTGAAAAAGCTGGACGCATTTGTACCCTAAAGAATCATTATCAGGCGAAACATAGCGCCTCACCAATATGCGCTATGTGTATTGTCATGTCGACCTAAAAGTGTTGTCGGACTGGAAAAGCTGATGACCTGAAATGCTGGAGCAACTCGTACCCGAAAGAATCATTATCACGTGAAACATAACACCTCACAAATATGCGCTATGTGTATTGTCATGTCGACTTGAAAAAGTTGTCGAACTGAAAAAGCTGATGACCTGAAATGCTGGACCAACGTGTACCCGAAAGAATCATTATCACGCGTAACATAGAGCCTCACCATTATGCGCTATGTGTATTGTCATGTCAACCTGAAAAAGCTGTCGGACTGAAAAAGCTGGACGCACTTGTACCCTAAAGAATCATTATCACGCGAAACATAGCACCTCACCAATATGCGTTATGTAACCTAAAATCAAGCTGCCTATAAAAACCTCGTGCATTTTAGTTATTATTTGCATTGTAATGAAACGAATAGAAAAACTCTCCATTAATTTTCAATTTTCGAGCATTACAACATTTTTGGACGCAATTACATACCAAAGTGTTACTGTAGCAAACGTGCGATTTTGAAGCCATGTTGGTGAAATTGCAATCTGGGGCGCATATGTTGGATGTATAAACAAGTTGTAAGGTATTATTCTTGGAAGAGATATATGTTAATACTTTTTATGTAACATGTTAATTAAATAGTCTTGTGTTATTGTCTCATTGGTAGGACGAAAAGAAATGTGGTTTTGATGAATGGTTTGATAAACCCATTAATCAGGAATACTACAAATCATGTTTGCTAAACATTTCGAATCTGACCGGTGAATACGAACTCCAGATCGTGAAACTACAAGAACAACTTGCGGCATTGCAGGGGAAACTAAAAGAGGCAGAAAAAGAAAAAAATATGTTGGAGGAGAAATTTAAGTGGTGGAAGCACAGAATAATGGGCGACAGTGACTAAACAAACACATTGATGCGCTGAGTGTAGTATTTTATTTTTATGTTGTACATGTCATGTATTTATCTTTAATTTGTAACGAATTTAAATCTTATGTTAAGTGTCATTTTTTTTTTGTCTTGAAGTGCTAAACTAATATATATCTCGAGAAATAGTAATTTATGCGCAAATTATGTAACACATAAATAATGTGGCTATTATATATTTAATGTCATATATACAAGTAATAATAAATGTCAATGTGTCCCACAGCCTGTATGCTTTAAATTATTGGCTGGCCTGAGTGTCACGACCCTGACCCTGAACCAGATCTTGATGGCGCCTCTCGTGAAGACAAGGCCAGCCAATTCAAACACAATCTTGATTAAAGCAGTTGGTTGATAAGAAAACAATACAAGCATAGTATAAGTACAATCATTCGCAGAAAACATAGCTAACCATCCCGACTACAGCCCAAACCGAGGTGTCACAATGTCATGAGCAACTAATGAATCCTAATAACAAGATTACTAATTACAATATCTGGCACAATTTCTAAAGAACATAGGAACAACAAGATTAAAGAGATACGGGGCTGCGGACGCCAACAGCTACCTCGCAGTCTCTGAATCACCGCCTGGACAGGAGAAATCAATACTCCGGGGCGGAACCAACAACACCTGAATCTGCACACATGGTCCAGGGAGTAATGTGAATACTTCCAACTCAGTGAGTAATAGACATAAATAACGACTGCAAGTAAGAAAACACACGAAGCACAAGGTGTTCTATAATGAAGCATTTAAAACATCATTCGCAAACAGTAAATTAGTGAGAAATCAAGTAAAACCTTCTTTCAACAGGTAACAACATGTATTTTTCAAATAATCAAAGTGAAGTAAAACGTTGCCCCTTGGGCCATAAACCAGTAAATCCGCCCCTCAGGCAATATCATAGAACAGTACCAGCCCCTCGGGCTCAAATCTAAGAAACAACATCAGCCCCCCGGGCTATCACATGGAACAACATCAGCCCCTCGGTCTATCACATGGAACAACATCAGCCCCTCGGGCTATCACATGAAACAACATCATCCCCTCAGGCTATCATTCACATCACAATGGGTACCCGCGTTCACTGGGGGTGTACAGACTCCGGGAGGGGCCCCTTACGGCCCAAGCGCAATATCAAGCCACCTCGTGGCATATATCTAGGCCCTCGGCCTCATATCAATTAAGCCACCTCGTGGCGTATATACAGTATCTCAGGCCCTCGGCCTCATATCAGTCACAAGCCACCTCGTGGCACATAAAGTATCTCAGGCCCTCGGCCTCATATCACTCAATAAAACCTCACATCTGGCCCTCGGACTCACTCAGTCAAAAAAATCATCACAAGCCCCTCGGGCATAGTAAAACAATAGTTCTCAGCGCAAAAACATCATTGAAATATTATTTAAGTCTCAAAACTAAGTAAAAGTGGCTGAGTTGTAAAACAGTAAAAACAACATGACTGAATTCAAGCAATACGACAAAATAGTGAGGAAACAGTGATAAAAATCTCCGAAGGGTTCAAATAATTGGCACGAAGCCCAAATATGGCAATCAACCCAAGTCATGATGATAACAAATAAGTTTAAGTCAAATACGCGGTAAAAATCATCAATCGGGACTGACCAAGTCACAATCCCCAGTAGTAAACGACCCCACACTCATCATCGAGCGCGTGTCTCACCTCAATATAGCACTACGATGTACAATCCGGGGTTTCAAACCCTCAGAACATTATTTACAATCACTACTCACCTTGAACCAGCTAAAACCCTAGCCCGCGACGCCTTTTCCCTTCGAATTGGCCTCCAAGCGCGTCGAATCTAATCTAAAATCAGAACTAATACGTCACAATACGCTGAGGAAGCAAAGCCCAGGCGAAACAATCGAAAAATGCTAAGAAATTACAAAATTAGCAAAACTCGAGCCCCGGGCCCACTTCTCAAAGCATAGAAGTTTTCACATCAAAGGGTTCCTTATCTCCCAATGAGTCCAACCATACAAAAATTATCGAATTCTGACATCGGTTCGACCTCCAAATCTTAAATCTAAACTTAAGGATTTTCCACAATTTCTCCAACTTAAATCACAATTAAACACTAAAATAGCGATATACCAGAGTAATTTGACCAAGGTTGAGTTAAGAACACTTACCCCGATGTTTTCCTTGAAAATCTCCCAAAAATCGCCTTAAAATACGCCTCAACCCGAGCTTTATAGCTCCAACTATGTTCAAGATGGCCGGAATCCCTTTCTCTAAGAATTTGTCCAAGAAAATCTCCTTTGGTTATAGTTTTGAGGTTGATTTTGCTGTGATTTAGGGTGTAAGGAGGTGTTGCTCTTAGATGGTAATGATAGTGGGTTTTTGCATGGCCAATGGGTAGTAGTTTCTATTTATATAGGGTCAAAAATCGGAACAAAAACGCACCAGTCGGGTAAAAAATGCGACCGCATTTTGACCGCACTTTTACCGCATTTTGACATCGATTTTTGTCCAGAAATCTATCTTGGTATGCGATTTTAATGTACGATATGCGGTCCGCATTTCAGAAATGCGACCGCATTTCAAACCGCATTTCTGACATGAATCTTGTCCAGAAATCTGTCTCGATCTGCAATCTCAGTGTGGTGGGTATGCGGTCCGCATTGTGGAAATGCGACCGCATTCTTGACGTCATTCTTTGCCCAGAAAATTGTCTGGGTTTGCGATCTGGGTGTGTGATTTGCGGCTCCCATACAGGGTTTGAGATACCATAGCCTGTTTTGCGATGCCTCTTTGTTTTTTTACAAAATTACAAACTTTCTGGTGTTTCTGCAACTTTCCAAGGACAAAATAGTCCGTTTAACCACCCTAAACTCACCCAAGGCCACTGGGACCTCAACCAATTATGCCAACATATCTCATAACATTATTCAAACTTGTTCCCACCTTAGGAACGCTCAGAACAACCCCTCAACACCAAATTCACGTCGGATTCAAGCCTAAGAATTTCGAAATCTTCTAAGTTACTCTTTTAATCAAATCCCGATCAAACCACGTCCAAATGACATGAAATTTCGCACACACATCCCAAATGACATAACGAAGCATAATAAGGTAGAAATGGGGAAAACGGAGCGGTAACTCATAAGACGACTGGCCGGGTCGTCACATTCTCCCCTACTTAAACAAACGTTCGTCCTCGAACGAGTCAAGAAACGTACCTGAAGCTTCTAATAGGTGAGGATATCTGCTCCGCATCTCACGCTCAGTCTCCCAGGTAGCCTCCTCCACAGGTCGACCTCTCCACTGCACTTTCACTGAAGCTATATCCTTTGACCTCAACTTCCGAACCTGACGACCCAAAATCGCCACTGGCTCCACATCATAGGTCAAATCATCGTCCAATTGAATTGTGCTGAAGTCCAAGATATGAGACGGATCCCTAATATACTTCCAAAGCATAGAAACATGAAATATTAGGTGTACACTCGACAGGCTGGGCAGCAAAGCAAGCTCATAAGCCACCTCCCAAATTCTCAGAAGCACTTCAAATGGCCCGATGAACCAAGGACTCAATTCCCGTTTCTTCCCGAACCTCATAACACCCTTCATGGGTGAAACCTTCAGCAAGACCTTCTCACCCACCATGTAGGACACATCTCGGACTTTCCTATCAGCATAACTCTTTTGCCTCGACTGCGCGTACGGAGCCTCTCCTAGATTGTTTTCACCTTCTCTAGAGCATCCTGAACCAAGTTTCCCCAATAGCCTAGCCTCGCCGAGCTCGAACCAACCAACTGGAGATCTACACTACCTCCCATACAGAGCCTCATACGGAGCCATCCAAATACTCGACTATTAGTTGTTGTTATAAGCAAACTCTGCAAACGGTAGAAACTCATCCCATGAACCTCCGAAATCAATAGCACATGCACGTAAAATGTCCTCCAATATCTAAATGGTATGCTCGGACTGTCCATCCGTCTGAGTATGAAAAGCTGTGCTCAACTCCACCTGAGTACCCAACTCCCTCTGCACGGCTCTCCGAAACTGCGAGGTAAACTGAGTACCTCTATCTGAAATAATAGAAACTGGAACACCATGCAGCCGAACAATCTCTCGGATATAAATCCTTGCCAACCGTTCTGAAGAATAGGTAGTACACACAGGAATGAAGTGCGCGGACTTGGTCAGCCGATCCACAATCACCCAAATGGCATCGAACTTCTTCAAAGTCTGTGGAAGTCCAACAACAATGTCCATAGTAATCCGCTCCCACTTCCACTCGGGAATAGCCATCTGCTGAAGCAAGCCACCCGATCTCTGATGTTCATATTTTACCTATTGACAGTTGAGACACCGAGCTACGAATCCCACAATATCTTTCTTCATTCTTCTCCACCAATAGTGTTTCCTCAAGTCCTGATACATCTTTGTGGCACCCAGATGAATGGAATACCGCGAGCTATGGGCCTCCTCTAGAATCGACTCCCGAAGCCCATCCACATTGGGCACACAAATCCGGCCCTGCATCCTCAACACCCCATCATCGTTGATGGTGACATCGCTAGCATCGTTATGCTGAACTCTGTCCCTAAGGACAAGCAAATGCGGATCATCATACTGGCGCTCCCTGATGCGATCATTTAACAAAGACCGAGAAACCACACAAGCCAACACCCCACTAGGTTCCGAAATGTCTAATCTCACAAACCTATTGGCCAAGGCTTGTACATCAACTGCAAGGGGTCTCTCCCCAACTGGGATGTATGCTAAACTCCCCATACTCACTGCCTTTCTGCTCAAGGCATCGGCCACCACATTGGCCTTTCCCGGATGGTATAATATAGTGATATCGTAATCCTTGAGCAACTCCAACCATCTCCGCTGCCTCAAATTAAGATCCTTTTGTTTGAACAAATATTGGAGGCAGCGATGATCAGTAAACACCTCACAAGATACGCCGTACGAGTAATGCCTCCAAATCTTCAGTGCATGGACTATGGCAGCCAGCTCCAAATCATGCACGGGGTAGTTCTTCTCATGGGGCTTCAACTGGGAGAAGCATAAGCAATAACTCTACCCTCCTGCATCATTACACAACCAATCCCAACTCTCGAGGCATCACAGTACACAGTATATGCACCTGAAGCAGAGGGCCAAACCAATACTGGAGCTGTGGTCAAGGCTGTCTTGAGCTTCTTAAAGCTCTCTTCGCACTCGTCTGACCATACAAAAGGAGCACCCTTCTGGGTCAATTTGGTCAAGGGCGATGCAATGGATGAAAACCCCTGAAGAAACCGGCGATAATAGCCTGCCAACCCAAGGAAACTACGAATCTCTGTGGCTGAGGACGGTCTAGGCCAACTCTGAACCGCCTCTATCTTCTTTGGATCAACCTGTATACCCTCGCTGGACACTACGTGCCCCAAGAAAGCCACTGAACCGAGCCAGAACTCACACTTAGAGAATTTTGCATACAGCTTCTCCTCCCTCATTCTTTGCAATATAACTCGCAAATGCTCTGCGTGCTCCTCCTGGATACGCGAGTATACCAGAATATCATGAATGAATACAACTACGAACGAATCTAAATAGGGTCGAAATACATTGTTCATCAACTGCATGAATGCTGCTGGGGCATTGGTTAGCCCGAAAGACATAACAAGAAACTCATAGTGACCATATCTAGTCCGGAAAGCAGTCTTAAAAATGTCTGAATCCCTGATTTTCAACTGGTGATAACCCGATTGGAGATCAATCTTGGAGAACACTCTCTCTCCCTGAAGCTGGTCAAACAAATCATCAATGCGAGACAAAGGGTACTTGTTTTTGATTGTTACCTTGTTCAATTGCCTGTAATCGATAAACATTCTCATCGTGCCATCCTTCTTCTTCACAAACAGAACCGGTGCACCTCAAGGTGACACACTAGGCCGAATGAACCCCTTATCTAGGAGTTTCTGAAGTTGCTCCTTCAATTATTTCAACTCTGCTGGTGCCATTGATACGGTGGAATAGAGATGGGATGAGTGCCCGGCACCAGGTCAATACCAAAATCAATATCCCTGTCTGGTGGCATGCCCGGCAGGTCTACGGGAAATACATCGGGAAAATCCCTCACAACTGGAACCGATTCAATGCTTGGAGTCTCAGCTCCAACATCCCTCACAAACGCTAGGTATGAAAGGCAACCCTTCCCAACCATACGCTGGGCCTTCAAGAATGATATCACTCTACTAGGATATAATCAGTCACACCACGCCACTCGATTCGCGGCACACCCGGCATAACCAAGGTGACGGTCTTAGCATGACAGTCTAGAATAACACGACATGGAGATAACCAATCCATGCCTAAAATGACATCAAAATCCACCATGCTCAATAGTAATAGGTCCACTCGTGTATCCAGACCCCCAATAGTTACTACACATGACCGGTACACACGGTCTACAACAATAGTATCGCCCACCGGGGTAGACACATGAACAAGTAAAGCAAAAAACTCCCGGGGCGTACCCAAATAGTGAGCAAAATATGAGGACACATATGAATAGGTGGAACCGGGATCAAATAATACAGAGGCATCCTTGTGGCAGACTGAAACAATACCTGTAATGACGGCATCTGAAGCACTAGCATCTCTCCTGCCTAGGATAGCATAGAATCGAGCCTGGCCACCGCCTGATCGACCTCCCCCGCTGGGGCGACCCCTAGCTGCCTGACCTCCACCCCTAGCTGGCTGGGCGGGTGGTATGGTCACTGGAGCAAAAGTCGAGGGCTGACCCCTCTGCTGGGACGATCTAGCACCACGATGAGGACATTGCCTCCACATGTGGCCCATCTCGCCACACTCATAACAACTCCCTAGTGCTGGAGAAGAGGAGTGAAGGGAACCTCTCGCACCGGAGTGTCTAGCAGGTGCACTCGGCATAGAAGGACCCTGGGCTGACGGAGCACGAGTTGGAAGGGCACTGAGTGATGACTGGCCTTGCTGCAACCCATGATAACCATGACCTACAGATGCCCCACGGTACTCTGGACGGGCTGGTTGAGCGGGCCTGAAGGAACGACCTCCACCCTGCTGAAACTGGCCCCTCGAATGAGTACCACTATAACTGCCCGATCCTCGAGGCCTCTTAGCCTCCCTCTCCTCTCGCTCCTGACGGCGAACTGTTTCAAACTCGCGAGCTATATCAACCACCTCCTCGAAAGTAGCACCCAATACTCTCTCTCGGGTCATAAGAATACGGAGATGATAGTTAAGGCCATCCACAAACCTCCTGACCCTTTCATGATCAGTTGGAACCATCCAAACAGCATGACGAGCCAATTCAGAAAACCTCGACTCATACTGCGAGACAGTCATATCCCCCTGTCACAACCATTCGAACTGTCTACGCAGCTCCTCTTTGCTGGACTGCGGCACATACTTCTCAAAGAAAAGAGCGGAGAACTGCTACCAAGTAAGGGGCGCTGCATCAACCGGTCTACGCCTCTCATACGCCTCCCATCAAGTGAAGGCAGCTCTCGTAAACTGAAAGGTGGTGAATGCCACACTACTAGACTCAAGAATCCCGGCTGTCCGGAGCATTCGCTGACACTTGTCAAGAAAACCCTGGGCATCCTCACCTTCAGCACCACTGAATGACGGAGGCTGGAATCTGCCAAACCTCTCAAGACGACGTTGCTCATCATCTGGCATAACTGGTACCGTGACCTCCTGAGCTGGTGCAACTGGCTGGGCTGGAGGTGCCCCCGACATCTAAGGTCCCTGCGCTGCCTGCTCAGGTGTGCGAGCAGCGGGGGTCTGGTTGCCTCCCCCGGCTTGCGAAGTAGCTGCTGCCTGTGGTGGCTGAGACTGCCAGAGCCAGGCCCGTGCAAACTGATAATATCTGGGCCAAGGTCTTCTGAAGACTTGGAATAACGATAGGCACAGTTGGTGCCTGAGCCGATGCCACTGGAGCCTGATCCTGAGCTGGGGCAGCTGGTGGATCAACAGGTGCTGCCCTAGCTACTTTGCCTCTGCCACGACCACGACCACGTCCGCGGCCTCTGGTGGCCTCAGTGAGTGGCACTGGTGGTCGTCCAACTCGTCCGGTGTCTCGCGTCCTCACCATCTGTGAGAGAATAAGACAACAGAAGTTCTTAGTGCTTGGATCAACAAGCTCGCACGACAAGAATTTCAAGAATATGAAGTTTTCCTAAAAGGTTCTGCAGCCTCTCAAAGATAGATACAGATGTCTCTGTACCGATCCGCGAGACTCTACTAAACCCGCTCATGACTCATGAGACCTATGTAACCTAGGCTCTAATACCAAGCTGTCATGACCCTGACCCCGAACCCGGTCGTGATGGCGCCTCTCGTGAAGACAAGGCCAGCCAATTCAGACACAATCTTATTTTAAGCAGTTGGTTGATAAGAAAACAATACAAGCATAGTTTAAGTACAATCATTCGCAGAAAACATAGCTAACCATCCCGACTACAGCCAAACCGGTGTGTCACAATATCATGAGCAACTAATGAATCCTAATAACAAGATTACTAATTACAATATCTGGCACAATTTCTGAAGAACATAGGAACAACAAGATGAAAGAGATACGGGGCTGCGGACGCCAACAGCTACGTCGCAGTCTCTGAATCACTGCCTGGACAGGAGAAATCAATACTCCAGGGCGGAACCAACAACGCCTGAATCTGCACACATGGTGCAGGGAGTAATGTGAGTACTTCAAACTCAGTGAGTAATAGACATAAATAACGACTGAAAGTAAGAAAATACACGAAACACAAGGTATTCTATAATGAAGAATTTAAAACATCATTCGCGAACAGTAAATCAGTAAGAAATCAAGTAAAACCTTCTTTCAACAGGTAAAAACATGTATTTTTCACATAATCAAAGTGAAGTAAAACGTCACCCCTCGGGCCATAAATCAGTAAATCCGCCCCTCGGGCAATATCATAGAACAGTACTAGCCCCTCGGGCTCAAATCTCAGAAACAACATCAGCCCCTCGGGCTATCACATGGAACAACATTAGCCCCTCGTGCTATCACATGGAACAACATCAGCCCCTCGGGCTATCACATGAAACTACATCAGCCCCTCGAGCTACCACATGAAAAATCATCATCCCCTCGGGCTATCATTCACATCACAATGGGTACCCGCGCTCACTGGGGGTGTACAGACTCCGGGAGGGGCCCCTTTCGGCCCGAGTGCAATATCAAGCCACCTCGTGGCATACATCTAGGCCCTCGGCCTCATATCAATCAAGCCATCTCGTGGCGTATATACAGTATCTCAGGCCCTCGGCCTCATATAATCACAAGCCACCTCGTGGCACATAAAGTATCTCAGGCCCTCGGCCTCATATCAATCACAAGCCACCTCGTGGCACATAAAGTATCTTAGGCCCTCGGCCTCATATCACTCAGTAAAACCTCACATCTGGCCCTCGGCCGCACTCAGTGAAAAAAATCATCACAAACCCCTCGGGCATAGTAAAACAATAGTTCTCAACCCAAAAACATCATTAAAATATTATTTAAGTCTCAAAACTGAGTAAAAGTAGTTGAGTTATAAAACAGTAAAAACAACATGACTGAGTTCAAGTAATACATCAAAATAGTGAGGAAACAGTGATAAAAATCCCCGAAGGGTTCAAATAATTGGCACGAAGCCCAAATATGGAAATCAGCCCAAGTCATGATGATAACAATAAGTTTCAGTCAAATACACGATAAAAATCATCAATCGGGACGGACCAAGTCACAATCCCCAGTAGTAAACGACCCCACGCTTATCATCGAGCGTGTGTCTCACCTCAATATTGCACTACGATTTACAATCCAGGGTTTCAAACCCTCAGAACATCATTTACAATCACTACTCACCTCGAACCAGCTAAATCCCTAGCCCGCGACGCCTTTGCCCTTCGAATAGGCCTCCACGCGCATCGAATCTATCCAAAATCAGACCTAATACGTCACAATATGCTGAGGAAGCAAAGCCCAAGTGAAACAATTGAAAAATGCTAAGAAATTACGAAATTAGCAAAACTCGAGCCCTGGGCCCACTTCTCGAAGCTTAGAAGTTTTCACATCAACGGGTTCCTTATCTCCCAACGAGTCACACCATATAAAAATTATCAAATTCCGACATCGGTTCGACCTCCAAATCTTAAATCTAAACTTAAGGGTTTTCCAAAATTTCTCCAACTTAAATCCCAATTTAACACTAAAATAGGGATATACCAGAGTAATTTGACCGAAGTTGAGATAAGAACACTTACCCCGATGTTTCCCTTAAAAATCTCCAAAAAATCGCCTTAAAATTCGCCTTAATCCGAGCTCTATAGCTCCAACTATGTTCAAGATGGCCGAAATCCCTTCCTCTAAGAATTTGTCCAAGATAATCTCCTTTGGTTATAGTTTTGTGGTTGATTTTGCTGTGATTTAGGGTGTTTGGAGGTGTTGCTCTTAGATGGTAATGATAGTGGATTTTTGCATGGCCAATGGGTAGTAGTTTCTATTTATATAGAGTCAAAAATAGGAACAAAAACGCACCAGTCGGGTCAAAAATGCGACCGCATTTTGACGTCGATTTTTGTCCAGAAATCTGTCTTGGTATCCGATTTTAATGTACGATATGCGGTCCGCATTTCAAAAATGCGATTGCATTTCAGACCACATTTCTGACATGAATCTTGTCCAGAAATCTGTCTCGATCTACAGTCTTAGTGTGGTGGGTATGTGGTCCGCATTGTGGAAATGCGACCGCATTCCTGACCGCATTCTTGACGTCATTCTTTGCCCAGAAACTATCAAGGTTTGCGATCTGGGTGTGTGATTTGCGGCTCGCATACAGGGTTTGCGATAGCATAGCCTGTTTTTTGATGCCTCTTTGTTCTCTTACAAAATTACAAACTTTCTGGTTTTTCTGCAACTTTCCAAGGACAAAATAGTCCGTTTAACCACCCTAAACTCACCCGAGGCCACTGGCACCTCAACCAATTATGCCAACATATCCCATAACATTATTCGAACTTGTTCCCACCTTAGGAACGCTCAAAACAACCCCTCAACACCAAATTCACGTGGGATTCAATCCTAAGAATTTTGAAATCTTCTAAGTTACTCTTTTAATCAAATCCCGATCAAACCACGTCCGAATGACATGAAATTTCGCACACACGTCCCAAATGACATAACGAAGCATAATAAAGTAGAAATGGGGAAAATGGAGCGGTAACTCATGAGACGACTGGCCGGGTCGTCACATTGAGGCGCATCCATCCTGCCCGGCTACGCTATTAGGATCATCCTCATCACGTCGCCTCTTTACCAGAGGATGCGTTGCAGCATGATCATCGATAAGGCTGGCAGATTCGGTTCTACAGAATAATAAGATATTTTACTATATGAAATAATAGTTAATAACGTATGTGTTATGAATTTTTTTTAAGGGCCACACCATGGTCTCAGCGGGCTCCTGAATAAGATCATCCATCTCCGACATCTCAGTATCGCACAATGCGGCCTTCACGACAGGCGATGCTGATGTCTTTAAAAAAATTAAAAAAACTTTAGCTATTACTGACTAATCAGTGAGATAAAAACAAATAGAAATAATAGTAATACAAACAAACCTATGCATGAGTTGCGACGCAAGGCTCTATTGGAACATCAAGGTGCACTGAAGTACATGAAGTATGTGCTAGATCCTCAGCATCCCTCGGTGATGAGCCATAACTCAGTCATCGCCCACTATGCACCTCTCGTGCCAGATGAAAATCAGCAATTGTCGATGGCTCTGGGGGATCAGGAAAATATTGTTCCCACTCCTGTCGCGTAATGGTCGTCCCCGCGATCAATAATGGAGCTGACGGGGTCACTTGGGAAGTCCCTGGCGACAACTGAAGGCTGAATGACAGCATGTCATAATGAGCATCACGTGGCTCATGGTGGTCACCCGACTGATCATCTCTAATATTGTCCATGAGTGCCTCAACACCCTCGTCCTCGTCGACCACCACGATCTCGTGGGACACCGTTTTCTCTCTGCCCACGCCTGCCACGTCTACCACGCTTAGGCTCCACTGGTGGCCCATGATGGAACTCCTCTGGTGGCATATAAGAGTCCTTGTATCTTAAGCGCTCATCATCTCGGGCACATCTCAATGTCTCGGTGGCAAGATCAGTTACTTGATGGCCATACCCGTGCAATGCTGCCGCTCCCTCGCCGGTATACTGCAGCATCTATAGTTCCAACTGGTAGAACTGATGTAAGTCAATAGCCTGCATAACCTGTAAACTATTAATTACGTAAGGATAATGTAACGTTATAAGATTGTATAACAAGTAAGATACCAGTGTCTCATGCCTTCAGGTGTGTGGAATGTACCGACTCCAGTGCGATGAACAGGATTCCCGATGAGAAGTCGGGTAACGCTGCGATACCAACCTATATACTCATGATCGCCATCTGTACGCTCTGGTGCAGGGGGTGGAGGAATTAGGTCATACCTCTGGTCCCAAACCTTAATCTGGGCTTCTAGCCATGCCAAGTATGTCAGGTCAACCCTGGAACGATCATCCCTCTTGTAACGTGTCCTAATCCAAGTGGGCAAAATAGGTACAAGCTGCGGTCGACCAAACTGGCGAAGGACTTGCTCGGTGGCATGATGCTCGACAATATCAAGACATATCAGTGGGATGGAAGAGCTCCACATAGATCGGCCGCGGGAGCAATAATCGGGCTAATCAGCTATGAGCGCGTCACTGTATGGCCTCCATACGAACTATTAATTAAACACAGGAATTGTCAGTAAATGCAACAAATATAAATCCAGGCAAAGTAAACATAAGTATACATGTACCTGCGCGCCTTCAAGCAAATCCAACATATCCTTTTAATAGAGGAGATGATGCCGAGCCTCAAACTCGCGTCCGTAGCCTCGCCTATCAGCCCACTTCCAAACAAAAAGGAGAAACGGTGGAGGTGGTGCATCCGGAGCCATCGGTGGTAGAGGTGGCTGGAACTGCAGGAACCGCTCCCACGCCTTAACCTAATATAGATTGTGGACGTAAAATTTATGGTAATTTTTTTACTATGTATGTTATAATCAATAAAATAATTGACTATGTTTTCACCTGCAGCAGCGGTAAAAATCCGGTAACGTCTCTCTGGGTGCCCATGCATGCCCGGCACATCTGCCTATATATGTAACCTAGAATAGATGCACCCCAACTGTAACTAGGTAAATCATCTAGCCACTCTTGATGATGTAGATATCTCAAGTTGACTAGGTTTCCCAAAGTGTTCGAGAATAGTACACCACCAAACATCGGCATCAACAACAATCTCGTGTGCCGGTCGATATCCTCCGCCGGTAAAGCATCTGTAATCTCCGCATCCATCGCCTCCAGATGCTGCCGGACGGGGGTCAGCTACAATCGGCTCACCCCACTCAATGCGGTTTCCTCCGCTGGCTGGAAACCTATGAGTGACTACAATATATGCAGGTAATGCACTCCCTTATATTCTCTAAGAGCATGCGGGTAAGTTACAGGTAATCCATCAACCTGCAAACCGAAGAGAACCTCCGTGTCCTCAAGCGTGATGGTAGCCTTGCTGATGGATAGATGAAATGTGTGCATCTTCGGTCGCCGCAGCTCTATCATAGCCGTGATCAACGCCCAGTCGAACTGCAACTGGCTGATTTCTATGATCCTGTAGAAACCCGTATCCTAAAGGCGTCTAACTATACGGGGATGAAGTGGGTGATGCTAATGAACTCCCACATATTGTGTATACGTCTGGGGCGAAATGTCTGGGACAAACACTTCCCATCCCAGATGTATGAAGACCTATGGTTGCCCATTAGCAATAGTAGCTCTACAGATTCAGATCCGAGATGCACAGGGGGAACCTCCGTAGTAATATCTATAAATTGAATATTAATTAAAATATTTTTCTTTTTGATTGCTTAACGTCTTTAAATATATTGCAATATCTTTTATATTGATATGTAGTCGATATTTTTACTATATCATTACTTAAGTTGATACATTTTCTATATTATTATTTTATATGTTATTTTATTAATTTATATGTTAGGTTATTATTTTATATATTAGTTTATTAATTTATATGTTAGTTAATTATTCTATATGTTAGTTAATTATTCTATATGTTAGTTTACTATTTTATATGTTTGTTTTTTATTTTATATGTTAGTTTATTATTTTATATGTTTTTTTTATTATTTTATATCTTAGTTAATTATTTTGTATGTTAGTTTATTGTTTTATATGTTAGTTTATTACTTTTTATGTTTGTTTCTTATTTTATATGTTTGTTTCTTATTTAAGTATTCATATAATTAATAAGTATTCATATAAAAATACTTAGTTTGACAAATATTGTTGTTTTTTAATGTTATTTTCTTACGTTTGTTAACTAAAATTTGAGAGAGTTTGTGTTAGAACTATCATTTTTTTTTTCAAATATTTTTGGGGTTAACAGATAATTAAATAATTAATTACTACGCTAAAGGGCACTAGATTACAACTATGGGTACTATATCACAATTACGGGCACAGCATCACATTAAGATGCACTAAACAACAATAAAGTTACATATTAATATATGTACAACAATAAAAATCTAAATAACATTAATTATTCATAAAATTAAAATTTATCAATTTAACTAATCTTTTAGCACATGCATAATCTAATCCGGATAAAAAATAACAAATTAATATAATCACACAACAACCATGAAAATTCATATACCACAGTAAAAAACAATTAATAAACATTTTTTATAACAACTAATAACATTAGTTATTCAATAAATAATAATTTATTTATTTTACTAATTTGTTACCACAACAATAATCTAATCCGGATAAAAACAACAGATTAATTAAATCACAAAAAAATCATGAAAAAACATAGATCACATTAAAAAACAACTAATATGCATTTTTTATACATGAGTTTTAACAAAAAGTAAGTCGGAATACCTCGATATATAATTTTTTGAAAGGTTAGGATTTGGTGATTTGGGGGCCGAAACGAGCAATCCACTACGCAATAATGCCTTAGATCCGGTGTAAGCTTTCTATAATACCGAGAAGATACACTTTTTGTAGGATGGGTGGGCTCCACTAATTCTTTAAAAATGGAGGGGGGGATTTTTGGGTTTGAGGGGTCTGTTTGTTCGCATCTGGTGGGGGAAGGAGAAGGCACATTTTTTTTACATAGGTACAACACGCGTATATAAGGCGCTATACGCTATACATTCCACCCATTTTAAGTTCAAATATAGCGTGGCTATTCACCGCGCTATACGTTAACGGACAAAACTACCATTAAGGTATAGCACGGTGAATAACCACGCAATATATAAAATGGTGGCTAGGTTTTTTTTTAACCTATTTGTGTCGCTTGAGTCCAAATGAACCACACTTTTGTTCCTAACTCTTATGTTTATTATTCTGCATTTGAGACTATTTCTTACTGTTGTGTAAGTTTATTTATGCACATTGGTTGTTGGCTTGCTTAGCACGTGGTGCTAGGCGCCATCACGGCTGTCACGACCCAAATCCCAAACCCGATCGTGATGGCACCTCTCGTGAAGACAAGGCCAGCCAATTTGAACCATAACTCATTTAAAGCAGTTAATTTAACAAGAGAACAACACAACATAGTTTAATAGCAGTCATTTGCGGAAAAACATAGTGAACCATCCCACAATTGTCATTATTACCAACTATAATATCTCTGGATACCCTGTGCTCACTGGGGGTGTACAGACTCCGGGAGGGGCCCCTTATGGCCCAAGCGTTATATCAAGCCACCTCGTGGCACATAGAGTATCTCAGGCCCTCGGCCTCATATCAATCACAAGCTACCTCGTGGCACATAAAGTATCTCAGGCCCTCGGCCTCATATCACTCAGTAAAACCTCACATCTGGCCCTCGCCGCACTCAGTCAGAAAAGCATAACAAGCCCCTCGGGCATAGTAAAATAGTAGTTCTCAACCCAAAACATCATTTAAAATATTGTGTAAATCTCAAAACTGCGTTAAAAGTGGCTGAATTGTACAACAGTGAAAACAACATGACTGAGTTCAAGTAATAAGTATAAATAGTGAGGAAATAGTGATAAAAAATCCCCGGAGGGTTCAAACAATTGGCACGAAACCCAAATATGGCAATCAGCCCCAATTCATGATGATATCAAGTAAGTTTCAATCAATTGCGTAGTAAAATCATCAATCGGGATGGACCATGTCACAATCCCCAGTAGTAAACGACCCCACGCTCATCATTGAGCGTGTGCCTCACTTCAATATAGCATTACGATGTGCAATATCCGGGGTTTCAAACCCTCAGAACATCATTTACAATCACTAGACACCTCCAACCGGCTAAATTTCTAGCCCACGACGCCTTTGCCCTTCGAATTGGCCTCCACGTGCGTCGAATCTATCCAAATTCAGAATAATTACGTCACAATATGTTGAGGGAACAAAGCCCACGCGAAAACAATCAATAAATACTAAGAAATCCCAAAATTAGCAAAACCCGAGCCCCACGCCCACTTCTCGAAATGCAGTAATTTTTCACCTCTACGGGTTCCTTATCTTCCCACGAGTTCAACCAAACAAGATTTATCGAATTGCGACATCAGTTCGACCTCCAAGTCTTAAAATCTAAACTCAAGGGTTTTCCAAAATTTTCTCCAACTTAAATAACCAATTACATACTAGAATGGCAATAGATTTGGGTAATTTGACCAAAATTGAGTTAAGAACACTTACCCCTATGTTTCTCTCGAAAATCTTCCAAAAATCCTTCAAGATTTCGCTTCAATCCGAGTTCCCTAGCTCCAATTATGT
>MCJB01016303.1:73956-213821 GCA_002018475.1 Nicotiana obtusifolia
TTCAAGATGGTCAAAACCCCCTTCTTTAAGAATTTGTTCAAGAAAATCTCTTTTGGATATAGTTTTGAGGTTGATTTGTTGTGATTTTATGGTGTTTGGAGGTGTTTCTCTTTGTGGATAACGAAAACGGGTTTTTCAAGGCAAATGGGCACTAATTTTTATTTATAAAGGGGCCAAAAATCGGAACAAAATAAAGCTTTTATGTGTTGAAAATGCTATAGCATTTCGCGTAGCATAATCAACATGCTGTCCGCATTTTGGACAGCATCGCGTAGCATAATCAACATGCTGTCTGCATTTTGGTAGCATTTCTGACATTGAAATCTGTTACACTTTACTATAGCATTTCGGCGTAGCATAATCAACATGCTGTCCGCATTTTGGTAGCATTTCTGACATTTATGCAGATTTTCCTTTCCAACAATGAAATAGTCCGTTTACCCACCCAAAACTCACCCGAGCCATTCGGGACCCTGTTTGGATATACCAACAAGTCCTAAAACAAATTATGGGCTTAGTCGAGGCCTTAAATAAAATCAAACAACGCTAAATACACGAATCATACCCAATTCAAGCCTAATGAAACTAACAAATTCCAACTTCTACATTCGATGCCGAAACCTATCAAATCGAGTTCGATTGACCTCAAATTTTGCACACAAGTCATAAATGACATAACGGACCTATGAAGTTTTTCAGAACTGGATTCCGACCCCGACATCAAAAAGTCAACTCCTCGGTCAAACTTTTCCAAAAATCTTCTATTTTCCAACATTCGCCGAAATGCGTTGAATTGTCCTACCGACTTCCAATTACAAATCCGAACGTACGACTAAGTCCGAAATCACCATACGAAGCCGTAGCAACTCTCGGAATTCCATTCCGACCCTCGGATCAAAATCTCGCCTAACAACCGGAAATCGCTAAAATACTAACTCCACCAATTCAAGCCAAATTCTACACCGGACCTCCAAAACCAATTCCGATCACACTCCTATGTCATGAATCACCTCCCAAAGCTAACCGAACCACCGGAACTCACATCCGATCCCTCTAACTCATAAGTCAACATCCAGTTGACTTTTTCAACTTAAACCTTTTTAAAAGAGACTAAGTGTCTCATTTCTTACCAAACCCACTCCGAACGCAGGCTACTCAATTCGATCACATAAAACACGGAGAACGAAACATAATGAAGCAGAAACGGGGGAAACGGAGCGGTAACTCACAAGACGACTAGCCGGGTCGTCACATTCTCCCCCACTTAAACAAACGTTTGTCCTCGAACGTGCCAAGAATTATTCCGAGGACATTAAATTTCTAAGTGTATTATTACACGCACTCGCGGGTGATTCCATGTCACCTTAAATTTAACATGGATCCGACAACACCATCTCAATTGAAGATTATTTCTGTTATCCACATTTATAAACTTCAAAGCCAAATTTCTCACAGCCCAATTAATTCAACACAGCATGTTAGTCTCAACCGGCTGTTGCAACTCGTGCTTATGCGCCCATCATATGTATGCCCATAACCACGTCTCTGGTTATAATAGCTGTTCATAATTAATTCCAACATCGTCAATTAACCTCATATTAACCAAAACCTCATTTCAAATTTTCACAACTCCGACAGCAATTCACGAGGCATGAAGACCTCATAATTATTTACTCGAATTAACGAGTCATATTTAACGCCACCTGAACACTCCCCTTGTAGGCTAAAACTCAATAATTACAGCACGAATATGGCTAAATGTGCACAAAAATACATAGAAGAATTATCAAATAAGCCTAACAGGCATGGCTCCCTATCAGTACTATAGTACAAATTTAATTTAACAGAGGGAGAATTTAAAACACATAAATTTTCATTACAAGGATCTCGTCCTTATATAACTTCCACCGTGGCTCATAGCCCAGTTTAAGCTTTTCACATCATATTAAAAATGCGAGGATCTCGTCCTCAACTCTAAATCACAAGTAATATGCACTCGTGCCAACCGAAATCTATCCATTCCTCCTTTAAAAATAATTTCCTTTAATCGACATCACGGCACATAATGAACTCCCATACCGGTAGGGCATATAATTCATAAAGCTCTAATCAGTTATCCCAAATTTACATCAAAACCCACTGTAGTGAGTAACAGAAAGTCACTTTTGGACTCATAGCCCTCAATAGTGTACAAAATAAAAAATGTTAAACACAGCTAAGACTATCAAAATATCCCAACAGGGATAAACACAGTAGTAGAGTGCAAATTCACAAACTCACCATATAAGTCGATTGCCCATAATAACATCCTCCGACCACAATAACTGGAATTTCAGGAATCTGGTGCTTGCAACACATCGCATGACGCATATAAATCCCGTTCCAAATCTTGCAATACTGCCATGACGAAAGAGACGTGTAGAAGCTTGTAGCCACCTATCGAATCAATAATTCATGGAGTCTCTCATCCTGTCAAGAACCATTACCTCATTCTGAACTGAATAACGATATTTCCTTTCAATGTGCCTTATATAAATCTGATTGCATAGATTTCAGCTCCAATAATCTCATCTCACTCGGTGCAAGCTGCTCACGCAATAAGCCACCTCAAACACCGACTCAGCTCTCATATGGCGCCATCAATGCGCCGACAAGCTACAATTTGAACATGACACATAATGAGGAACAAACTCTGGAAAAGAATTATCCAGCCCGCATAACGAATAAAACGGTCAAACAGGTGTTACGAACCCTTCTCAAAGGATGAGAAACAAAATACGCAAGAACAGGTATAGGGGACCGTACTCAACATAACACTGTTGCGGCACGCAACCCGATCCACACATGATACCGTTACGCGAGATTAAAAGAATTTCTCATAACCCCTGAACTATTAGTAGAATGAATACTTCATTGGCTAGAACCCTTTCACTCAACTCATTTCAGAATAACCATGGCAACATGTAACTGAATTCCTATAACCACAGAAAATACAAACCTCAAGTTGTGGTGTAAACCATCATGACTCTTCTGGAGTCCATTCACACAAAAAGGCCATTCGAAGCAATATCTCCCAAATCAATCAAGTCATGGTGGCCATCGAACCTGCACGTACAACCACATACCACGTGTAAAACTTCTCACGCTAAAGGAACTAATCATTGCCACCATCACACCGATTAAACCATTGCTAACCGACCCAATTTCTTTCAATTTACTCTTGACCTGACTTAGAAATATAATAGCTCCATTCACAACATAGTGAACTCAATTCGCATTCACCTCGAGTGACCCGAATCGCAAGACCACATCGTCTCAATACTCATGAACCATCTCATACCCTCCTTATATGCTCAATATTATCTCAGACTGGTACACCCATTTTGCAAGATCTTCTTCGCATTCGAAGCTATCTCTTTCTTTTCTCCAATACTGCACCGTATACCCAATGGTAACATAGAATATTCCAAGTTTCGTTCGCAACCCACAGTGAAGACTCGATCCTTAACCACACATCGGACCCGAAATCCTTAGGCACTGCACTTTAATTCCTTGAATCCACTAGGACCGTTATCGAGGGTCAATCACTCTGACCTAGTCCCGGAGATAACCAACTGTGCTCTTTTCCATATACATCACGTCCACAAAACACAAGCTCCGATTCTTCCCAAAAACTTGAACATGCATCGATAACGCCGAATATAGCACACGCCCATCTAGTTATTTGCTGAATTACCCCTAATATTTCCTTTTCTTAGTCATAAATACACCGCCAGCGTACCGATAACCAGAAACCGCACAAGCAGACAACCACGCGATCCAATTGTAAACGGTGGGGCTCTCCCCCACTTAGCTCTAAGCCACCGTCACATAATGTACAGCCCACGACGATTCCTCCTTCTCAATTACCATAATCTCGCACCATTAACCCGACAGACTTCTCGAAGTCTTTGTTAAGCTTTACATGAACATCCTGGACCACAAGTCATAGTCACGCACTTGACCTCTTACTAGGTAGCAAGTAATATTCCTCGCAGAAGCTTTATCAACATCACACCACCGCTAACCTGCTCACAGGAGATAACCCACCTGTGGAATCCCTTACCGACATCTTCTAACGACGCTGCACTGGGTAACTACCCTGTAATCAGCAAATTCTCCTGAGCTCATGCTCGCCCACCAGTTGTATAAGTCTACTCCTTCCCTATTGACATCAACTGGAAGTTCAACAATACTTTACGAACTCAAGTCATATTGCACCTGAAACGATAATCAGATCTTCACACCCCTATTCATTTCAAACAAACTCCTTTCTGCCATATTTGATCTTTCTCCATACAACAACCATCACTCCAAATAAAATACGTAGTCCAAATCACCTTTCATCATGATTCCCAAACCGTTCTACACTTTCTCAAGGCACGCAGCTATCCTACCACAAAATGTATATGCTAATCTATCACTCTTATTTCGGTTAAACCATCTCCTTTAAGAAACTTTTCAACCTCTGCTTCTCATACTTGGCCTTCTAGTACTTCAACCACCGTGAAACACTTCCTGTCATGTCGTTCCTCATACTTCGCTGCTCACGTGTTGCATCAAATCGAAATCCATCTCTGCAGCACCCGAACCAATAAAATGTTACCGATTCTAAGCCTCTTCGAAGATCATCTTTCTCGAGCCATCCACATTTGAAATACTAATTCGATTCTTGAACCGCTGCACACAGCTATCTATCCCTAGCAACCACCCCTCAGGCACCATTTCACAGCACCATACCCCGAAGGCAAAAATCCAAGAAGGCCGTAACACCGACGAACCATAATGCATTCAAACAAGGACGACGACACCGCATCACATTGATAACAAGTGCTTCGCGCCGCATAAGATTGAGTAGGAAGGAAATAAAGACATAAGCCTTAATAGAATCAAACCGCACGATAAGGATATCAAGAATATGAAGTTTTTCCTAAAAGGTTCTGCAGCCTCTTGAAGATAAATACAGACGTCTCCGTACTGATCCGCGAGACTATACTAAACCGGCTTATGACTCGTGAGACCTATGTAACCTAGGCTCTGATACCAAGCTATCACGACCCAAATCCCAAACCCGGTCGTGATGGCACCTCTCGTGAAGACAAGGCCAGCCAATTCGAACCATAACTCATTTTAAGAAGTTAATTTAACAAGAGAACAACACAACATAGTTTAATAGCAGTCATTTGCGGAAAAACATAGTAACCATCCCAACAACAGCCCAACCGGGGTGTCACAACGTCATGAGCAACTAATGAAATCCTAATAACAAAACTTCTATTACAATATCTCTGGCACAATTAGTTGGAGAAAGTGGAAACAATAAATAAAAGAGATACAGGGCTGCGGACGCCAACAGTTACCTCGTAATCTCTGAATCACCACTTTGACAGTCGTAGTCAATACCTCGGAGCGGTATCAATAATGCCTGAATCTGCACACATGGTGCATGGGGTAATGTGAGTACTTCCAACTTAGTGAGTAGTACATATAAATAATGATTGAAAGTAAGGAAACACGTAAAGCACAAGGCAATGCATAATGAAGCAGTAAACCATTATTTGAAAACAGTAAATTAATAAGAAATCATTTAAAAGTCTTCCCAGCTCTGGTTACCAGTTGCCATTGTTACCAACAGTAACCTACAGTTGTCATTGTTACCAACTGTAATATCCCTGGGCTCAATATCAATCTCACAGCTCTGGTTACCAGTTGTCATTGTTACCAACTGTAACCTACAGTTGTCATTGTTACCAACTATAACCTATAGTTGTCATTGTTACCAACTGTAATATCTCTGGTTACCAGTTGTCGTTGTTACCAACTATAACCTACAGTTGTCATTGTTACCAACTATAATATCTCTAGGTACCCTGCGCTCACTGGGGGTGCACAGACTCCGGGAGGGGCCCCGTACGGTCCAAGTGCTATATCAAGTCACCTCGTGGCACATAGAGTATCTCAGGCCCTCGGCCTCATATCAATCACAAGCCACCTCGTGGCACATAAAGTATCTCAGGCCCTCGGCCTCATATCACTCAGTAAAACCTCACATTTAGCCCTCGGCTGCACTCAGTCAGAAAATCATCACAAGCCCCTCGGGCATAGTAAAACAGTAGTTCTCAGCCCAAAACATCATTTAAAATATTGTATAAATCTCAAAACTGCGTAAAAAGTGGCTGAGTTGTACAACAGTAGAAACAACATGACTGAGTTCAAGTAATAAGTACAAATAGTGAGGAAATAGTTATAAAAAATCCCCGGAGGGTTCAAACAATTGGCACGAAGCCCAAATATAGCAATCAGCCCAAATTCATGATAATATCAAGTAAGTTTCAATCAATTGCATCGTAAAATCATCAATCGTGATGGACCATGTCACAATCCCTAGTAGTAAACGACCCCACGCTCATCATCGAGCGTGTGCTTCACTTCAATATAGCACTACGATGTGCAATATCCGGGGTTTCAAACCCTCAGAACATCATTTACAATCACTACTCACCTAGAACCGGCTAAATTTCTAGCCCACGACGCCTTTGCCTTTCGAATTGGTCTCCACATGCATCAAATGTATCCAAATTCAGAACAATTACGTCACAATATGTTGAGGGAACAAAGCCCATGCGAAAAAAATCAATAAATTCTAAGAAATCCCAAAATTAGCAAAACCCGAGCCCCCGGCCCACTTCTCGAAATTCAGTAATTTTTTACCTCACCGGGTTCCTTATCTTCCCACGAGTTCAACCATACAAGATTTATCGAATTGCGACATCAGTTCGACCTCCAAGTCTTAAAATCTAAACTCAAGGGTTTTCCAAAATTTTCTCCAACTTAAATAACCAATTACATACTAGAATGGCAATAGATTTGGGTAATTTGACCAAAATTGAGTTAAGAACACTTACCCCTATGTTTCTCTCGAAAATCTTCCAAAAATCCTTCAAGATTTCGCTTCAATCCGAGTTCCCTAGCTCCAATTATGTTCAAGATGGTCAAAACCCCCTTCTTTAAGAATTTGTTCAAGAAAATCTCTTTTGGATATAGTTTTGAGGTTGATTTGTTGTGATTTTATGGTGTTTGGAGGTGTTTCTCTTTGTGGATAACGAAAACGGGTTTTGCAAGGCAAATGGGCACTAATTTTTATTTATAAAGGGGCCAAAAATCGGAACAAAATAAAGCTTTTATGTGTTGAAAATGCTATAGCATTTCGCGTAGCATAATCAACATGCTGTCCGCATTTTGGACAGCATCGCGTAGCATAATCAACATGCTGTCCGCATTTTGGTAGCATTTCTGACATTGAAATCTGTTACACTTTGCTATAGCATTTCGGCGTAGCATAATCAACATGCTGTCTGCATTTTGGTAGCATTTCTGACATTGAAATCTGTTGCATTTTGCTATAGCATTTCAGCGTAGCTTAATCAACATGTTGTCCGCATTTTGGTAGCATTTCTGACATTTATGCAGATTTTCCTTTCCAACGATGAAATAGTCCGTTTAACCACCAAAAACTCACCTGAGCCATTCGGGACCCCGTTCAGACATACCAACAAGTCCTAAAACATATTATGGGCTTAGTCGAGGCCTTAAATCACATCAAACAACGCTAAATACACGAATCATACCCAATTCAAGCCTAATGAAACTAACAAATTCCAACTTGTACATTCGATGCCGAAACCTATCAAGTCGAGTCCGATTGACCTCAAATTTTGCACACAAGTCATAAATGACATAATGGACCTATGAAGATTTTCAGAACTGGATTCCGACCCCGATATCAAAAAGTCAACTCCTCGGTCATACTTTTCCAAAAATCTTCTATTTTCCAACATTCGCCGAAATGCGTTGAATTGTCCTACGGACTTCCAATTTCAAATCCGGACGTACGCCTAAGTCCGAAACCACTATACGAAGCCATAACAACTCTGGGAATTCCATTCCGACACTCGGATCAAAATCTCGCCTAACAACCGAAAATCGCCAAAATACTAACTCCACCAATTCAAGCCAAATTCTACACCGGACCTCCAAAACCAATTCCGATAACACTCCTAAGTCATAAATCACCTCCCGAAGCTAACCGAACCACCGGAACTCACATCCGAGCCCTCTAACTCATAAGTCAATATCCGGTTGACTTTTACAACTTAAACCTACTTAAAAGAGACTAAGTGTCTCATTTCTTACCAAACCCACTCCGAATGCAGGCTACTCAACTCGATCACATAAAACACAGAGAACAGAGTATAATGAAGCAGGAATTGGAAAAACGGAGCGGTAACTCACGAGACGACTAGCCGGGTCGTCACAACGGCCTAGTTGATATTTTGAGACGTGACAAGTATGAGACTATCCCTCGGGATTTTAGAAATTCCTTTGGACTTTGGACAAGGTTTATCTAAATGGATTTAATACACCAAGGGTATTTATCCATCCTAGATTTAACATGATGCATGCAAAGTTTCGATCAGAGTAGGGTTTTAAGTATCTAACAGGTACTCTCAAGCGGACAACTTGAGAGGGGAAGGCACGAGACCATCGACTGCACCACTAACAGACTAATCTTTCGCTAATAAGTCTTTCCCAGTTTAAAAGGGTGTTTTTGGGAAGCGTAGACACTCATCAAGTGCGGCTATGTTGATAATAGGCATGAGTGGAATATGATGTTGAAAGCATGCTTATGAAAAATCCATAACATATAGCCGAGTAATTTTATATGATGAAGAAACATATAAAGACAGTATTTTATAATGAGGTAAATAAAAAGCGGGTTTTGACATGTGAATTTTTTTTTAAAGGATATTAAAAGATAATAGTCGCCACCTAATAATTTTTTAAGGTGCTTTAGGGCACCTATTCGCAAATAACTCTATTTTAACAATTTAGCATTACCAAAGATCGGGTAAGGGCTGAAATTACCTCGAAAAGAAGGTGCTAGGTACTATTCGAGGTCCACAACTGTGGTTCCTGACCGAATTTTAACCTATGTGGGAATATAAATTAAGTTATCCTATGTGAACATATAAATTAAATTCGTTATTAAGCTAAGTGAATAAGTGATTAAATGTGCTACTAATTGTTATAGGCGGAGCGAAATAATCGGATAAAGTTCAACTACTCATAATCAATTAATTTAAAGGATATTGAGAGAAGTGGTACAAAGATGTAACTGGGAATGGTATACGGAAATGATTCATTAATTGACTAATATTTATTGGTAAAGCTTGTGATTATAAAGATGTTCAAACCTTAGAACTACCTAAACAAATCCTAAATGCTACTCACTAAGCTAGATAGAACATGCATGAATAATACTTTGCAACCTTAGGTGCAATAGTTGCTAAAATTATCCAGCGAGCATAGATTATCGTCTCCAACTACCGATTACTATCTTTAAGTCGTTTACCTAGAGTGCACTAACTCTATTCTAAATCATATCATATTTGTGCTTACCCGTCCCATTTTTATAGTCCAGTAGGTAATGGACAACTATAGGATAGTTCTAGACTCATCCTAAGATGCTTAAAAATTAAAACTAAGCGTCAAACAAGTGAAACAAATAGGACTCTAAAGAATACAACTAGCATGTAAGGGGCTCATATTTATGTCACGACCAAAACCGGAGGGCCGCGACTGGCATTTGGGACTTACTTGCCGAGCACCAATGTAACGTAAAGAATACTCAATACATAAATGAGCCAGAAGGGCCGTCATGAGATAACCCAAACATAACATAAAGAATACTCAATAAAAGACAACCCCAAAATGATATACATGAGATACACAGGCCTACAAGGCCGAACAAAACATCTATAAACACGACATCCGTCTACAATCCTCTAAGGAATACATAAACATCATAAGGTCGTGACAGGCCTGTTAACGGCCAATTCTGACCCTCCCTTTTAATATTAATTTATTTATACTTAACAATTTGCAATGAATGTTATGAAATACCTTAATCAATATAACCTATTTTACAAAAAGAATCAAGTATTAGTAGTTCTGAAATTAATAATTTAGTATTATAATTACAAAATATATCATACTTACTATTTTAAGATTATTAAAATAACTTTTATATACATCACATAGAATTTACAATTAATATAATGAACTATTCTTTAATATTTAGTTAATTAAATTATCTTTTTTTAAACAATTCGAAATTAGTGTCATAATTTAAAAGACAAGGTATTTTACAAATAACTAATTGAAATAATTAGTAGTATATTTGCTAATTATAAATTTTACTATATTTCATTGAAAATAATTAATTTTATTAATTTCAAAAGGGTCACAAGGCTAACAGGCTACAATTGCAATCTCTTAATTAAACACAAAGTGGCTACCATTTAAATCAATCTTAGCCCAATAACCAAGCCTAATTTGGAATTGACCCAGTCCAAACAACCCCTCCAATCCACATTGGCAATCCATGCCACTCCCTTCAAGCCAATAGCAGTGTGCCACGTCACCCATCTCAATCACTCACACAAAAAACACAACTGATTCAAGCCGTCCATCTTATAGATCTACGACTCTGAATTTGTCTCCATTTTCCCTTTAATTTCAATATCCTAGTAGGCCTAATCTTTGTCGTTGAAACCAAGAGCATTTCTTCCATAAGAACGTTTAAACCCAAAATTATCAGGACCATTAATCTAAAAGATCAATAGCCCAGATCCCTTCACCTAACCTTATCCCTAGAGACGGCCTCCTAAACCACAGAAACCCTATTCATTTTTCTTTTGACACAGACACCCTCTTTCCCCTTTCATTCTCTTTTGTCTCATCCGCTTAACCCTATCATTCACGATACCTTGCACCTTGTGGAAGGTCAACGAAATCAACTCCTGAATCATCTATCTTGTCCCTGTTAGCTGTCATTCTCGTCGGTTTCTTTCCATTTCCATCAAAAAATTTGAAATGCCCAAACCTAAACCCTAAGCTTGATGGGAAAAACCTAAAATCATCTGATTTCACTTATGCTCCATCAAATCAGAGTATGCATGAATATTTCTCAGAATTTCATCGAATAGTTTGACCTCTGAACATTGGAGTCTTAACCGATGGATTTTTCTAGTCAACGGTCGATTCTGATCCTCACACACCCAAGTAAAACTTCTTCATCGATTCTCCCTCTGTTATTTCTGATTTCACCCGATTATGCTTATATCATCAACTCATCGTCATCTTCCACTCAATATTTGAATCTACTGGAACCCTAAGCATTGAAGGCACTATAAATACAAGCCTTAATGGCTCTCACCTAACAATACTTAACATCTGAAGATAATTAATACACAATACAATATTGTTTAGATGTTTTCAACTAAAGTTTGAGTTTACCTACTGATCGAAAGTTTGAGTCTTTGGCTTCTAAACGGAAATGAATTTTTTGTTTGGTTTGCTACCTTGAAGGAGGTAAGTAAAACCTCAACTCTACACCTCTTTTAATTTCTTGAATTTGGAGCATGATTTGTTCTGTTATCTTTTATTAAATCATATTGTTGGTAATATGCTATGGCTGACTGTTTTTATGTGTTTGTTATTGATATGTGGCTGATTAATGGAATCATAAGTTCCTTGAGGTGTTGAAATTAGAACCATGTATTGACTAGCTAATCTTAATGAACATCTGTTAACTTATATTCACTATTAAACTTCTGAGGACAACCAAAGAACTCTCAAACAACTATGATAGCTAGTTTCAGACCTTCCTGATGTTCTATTATAACTATCATGATTGCTATACTAACCTGCCTTGGGTATTATTTTTATTTGTAGTGATTCACCTGATAAACTAGACTTAAATGAATGTGAATTTGTTTAGTGATAAAGACAAGACCGTCATCTTAGTATGGATACACAAGCTCATGACCTTTAAACCAATTCTTCTTTCTAATGTGTCTCTGTGATTAACTCTTTGAGGGTCATTGATTCTTTGTTAAACCTCATGACTGTGTGATTACTATACGAACATGTCCTAAACTAATTGACTTACAGTACTATCCTTGTGTGTATTTTGATAGTTGCCATACATTTAGCTTAAGCTGGGAAGCTTGATTAAGATATGTCTATGTTGTTTGAATCTCTCATATTTTATGTTAGAGTGCTAAAATTAAGCTCCATCATATCTTAGTTCCCATGCTTGATCTGCTTAACAGATCCTTAATATAAAGGTATCGCTGTGGTATGGGGATCTACATTGAGTGCCTCATTAGCACCTAAGCATGTAGGGAAGAGTGACTGTGAGTAGTTAGGGATATTTGGACTAGACTTTATTCTTGGTTGAGCTATTCTCTCTAACGTACTGTCCTAGTCCTCGAGACCCTTGGGAACTTTAAAGCATTAGGGATCCAAAGTGTACTTTGGCCATGAATGGATTCTACCCTTTGCTTCTAATCTATTGACATTTATTAATCCCTTTCTGTTTAGTGTTTAATAAAACCAAAGGCTTTCATTGTAAATTATTTTACCATCTTTGACTCCACACTAATTCTCATATTCTGGATTGCTATTGATTGTTATAATTTGTCTTGTGCCCATACTAGTTTCATTCATGCATAATTATGTATATTTAGTAGCATATCGAATGACCTTCGTCTTGTTTCTTGAACATGTGTTACAATTGGGTTGCCGAGTTATCAAAGAACTTAGGCCCAAGTGCTGTACATGGACATTGGAGACTGAAGTTGCTGATGTCCGTTCTCGCTACTTGCTAGGCCTACTTTCCTTTAGGTCCAAACTAGAGGCTATTCTTCTTCTCTACTGCTTTATTAAGTTTACCGTCCTTATTTTCTAGTTGTATATAACACTTACAATATTTGATTGAATGCTTAACTTTATATCTTTGAATCAAGTGACAATCTAAGCAAGCCCTAAAAGACATAGGATTAAAAGAAGTGTTAGACTTAGTAGTAGATAATTATAATTCGTTAATCATTTATACTATCATCTCTTAATCTTTACTAATAATTTTTGTGATTTTATTTTGAAACCAAAACAGCCTTAGCAAAGGGTAACTGTCTTCTCTTCCGAAAACCAGAAACGGAATTCGAAACTGATCTTCTAAAACTGAGTTTTTCTACAAAGAAAAATCTAACAAATGTTGCTGCCCAGCCAAAAGCTTCTAACGATTTCTTCAAAGATAAAAGATGAGATTTGAGAATTAAGGTATACTTAAGGCCCATTTCTTCAAACACGTTTACTTCACTAGAATTATAAATGGCCACACCATTTTAAAAGACAAGTGTTTTAAAACTTAGCCATATCTCATGATTTTATTTTATTTTTGCAAAAATACAAACATTATACACATATTTCAAAACTTGTTTAATCATGTTGGCATAAACATTTCCTTAAAGGCTTTTATAAATCTATACCCTCTTTTGAAGATTACATATATTACTTTTCAGGTAATAGGCTTTAACTAAATATACGATATGCCACACTTTTAGCAATAATTAAGCAGCGTATAGACAACTAATCCTTTAAAACTAGTCTAAGTTCTATGGAGCTATCCTAGGTAGATTTTAAGGGGTGCCTAACACCTTCCCCTTAGAAGAACAAGAACCCTTATCCAAAATCTCACAGGTTAGCAGACTAATAGAGAAATGATCTCAGTAGTTAAATTGCTACCCTAGTATACCCTTAAATATTAGGTGGTGACTCTCTTTTGTCATCAACACGGAAAACACTAGTTGAATCTTTTTTTGACTCGTGCAAAATAGCGTGAAACAAAATGGCGACTCTACTGGGAATAGTACACTTAGGTTCTGACCTTAGGAGACTTAGACTAGACCTGGAATTTAGGATTGTTTGTACACTACTTTTACTGTGTTTAATTTGCAATTGTATGCCTATCTGCCTTACCTGCTTACCTACCTTACCTGCTCGCTATCACATACAATGACATGCAAGGGTTGTCTTTTACACCCCTCCGAATCTTCTTTCAAAATTCTTTAGTTTTAGAGAATGGCTTTGTCATTTCAACTGACATAATTTCTCATAGTATTTAGTCTAACTCATTATTAGGAAACACTTTACTCTAGCAAACATAGGCCATAATGCATAATCATTAGGTGGGTGGGTCCTTGGCATCGACACACAACTAGGAAAGCCACCCTAATGTCAACAGGTCATGCACCTAATGACATGACTTTTGTGGAAAGACGAACCTATCATGGTGAAACACTTAAGATCCGACGCAAGCACTTATGAAACCCCTTTTCTCTACCCTCTTCATAATGGAAATCAACCAAAACATCTTTGAGATCAATATGGTGATGGGAGAACCACACAAGCTAAAGCAAGAGTGGAAGAACATCCGCTGAGAGCATAGATATGAAATCAGGACACACCTAGGAGCACTGACTACCTTGCTAAACATCCGAGCTGACAAAGTGCTTACCTGCTTGGCCAAAGTAGTTTTCAAGTTTGCTTATTGTGAGTTGGTGCCAATGTTGGAAGAAGTTACCAGTTTCACAGAGCTACCATTTACGGGGAGGAAGCCGATACTACCAGTCACCAAGCCGGGGTACAGGTTTTTTGATGCTTTGGGTCTGGCAAACAGCCAAGGGTTGAGAAATAATGAAGATGGATTGGTAAGCCTGGACCAATTGTTCGATAGGTGAGGACATGGTGAAAGCTATGTATGCTACTTGGGAGAATTTCAGTATGATCAGGCAACGTGGAAAGTCTCCAACCCATTACCTTCACTTTAGCGCTGCTGGGACTGTTGGTTTCCAACAAAGAAGAGGACAGATCAATATCAATTTGCTGCTTGCAATTTTGGCAACATTCCGGGGAAACCTCAAAGCAACTTTGGTAACTATGATATTAGCAGAGATTCTCAGAGCATTGTCCTCATGCTCCCGGGGTTATGATTTCTTCAAGGGTTGCAACCTATTGTTTCAAATCTGGGCTACTGAGCATTTCTTTCAGTGAGAGGCATAGTTGACTACTTTGTGGGCGTTAGCAACATGATTCAAAGTCACAATGAGAGAATGATGCATGGGGTCTCCTTGCATGGACAAGAAGAATGGAGAGAGATGCTGACAAACTTAAACGGAGAATAGATCAATTAGAAGCAGTCATGGCTGGGCGGAAGGGCAATTCTAAGGACTCCCCAGAAGTCATTTATCTAGTTGATAGGACTTGAGGGCGTCCAGCCATACTCACCTCTACGTGTTCTCAGGTAGTATGGGTAGATTCATGATGTACCTCTCTGGACAGGGAAGACACTGTATGAAGACGAATACAATGGGCAGATCCTGATACCAAGGATAAGGAGGTTTCATGAGGAGTGGAATGATCTTGTCAAGATGCCAATGGGTCACAATTTCTGTTGCACTCCAGAATACTATGTTTGGATCAATAAAGAGGACGAGCTAGCCTGACCAAGCATGGAAGGAATAGCCTGGCTGGAGGATGCAGTGGCAGCTTTGCAAATCTATCATGAGATTTTGCCACACTACCTCGTGATTACCTCCATGCATCGTCAAGTTGTCCCAAGGGCAATTTATCACACGCTGCCACCACTTGAGGATGATGACTGAGTAGTTGAATGTATAAAGATTGAGTCTGAAACAGAATTAGAGGAAGATCCAGAGGAAGAACTTGAGTTTATTGATGATGAAGAAGAGTTTGAAGAAGACCCAGAGGAAGAACCAGAAGAAGAAGAAGAGATGGGGAATGATTATGGGGATGGTTACTAGAAGTTGGTTGATTTCATCCCTTTTCCCACATTGTATCTTTATCCCGAACTTTCTCATTTCCCTAAGGAAAAGTTTTTTTGAGCCCATGTAATTATATGAATGTTGGAAACAATGATGTAACCTCTGCTCCCGCCTGTTACAATCCAAATACTATCAATGAAAACCCAAATTTGCTTCGGCTCTGAATGTGTCAAATCTAATTGTTTGTCAAATATTCTTGACTTAGGCCTACCTCCGGATAAGAGAAGTCCCCCAAAATTTAGGAAAACGCTCTTACCTGAACACGTGAACTAACTGCTCTATGTGCCTATTGCTAGTGCAAATACTAAAATTGACTTCTGTTCTTTTTCTTTTCTATTCTATTGTTGTATAACTTTATTATTATTCCCCAAAAGAAAGTTGGTTTGTGTTGACCCAAAACTGGCGGAACCACCATACAACTTGAGATCAAAAGGGAAGATGTCTACGACAGATAACCTGAGCGAACACGCTCTGGTAATAGTTGATAGTCCGGGGCGATTGGGAGAGAAGGATGATACGCAGAATCTCGAACATGTGGCTAGGATGGCCCAAGAGATGGAATCATTGACAGAGGAAGTACAACACATTCAGTAATTGGCACATCTGGGCATGACGACGCTCCCACAACCACCTCGTTTTCCTTCTCTAGATTCAATCCCCGACCACTTTCCTTCCACTACTCGCCAAGCAAATAACACACCGATTTTTGTCCTTACCACCCAAATTATATCCCGACTAACCCCTGCAAACCTACCAAACCCTCCTATACACACCTATACCAAATTACGTTTAAACACCTCAAAACCCACCAGCTGCTACCAACACAGTTCATACCCTTCCTCGTGATGGAGTGACCTTTAGCACTAAATAAAACTAGCACATACACATAGCACATACCGCTGCACATGAGCGATATTTCCTCCTGTATATGTCGTTTCAGAACCCACCTTCATAGTGCCCGTGACGGTCAGGCTACCTTATAAAGTTGATCAATATGCCGAAATGGAGAGGGAAGCTATGTGTAAGGAGGAAGAATCGGTGTCTGAACAATTACGAGCATTGAGAAAACAAATGAAGAACTTTCAGGTCAGTCGAGGGATCGAAAGTCTAGACTATGAGGATCTGTGTATCCACCCGGATGTGGACATGTCGATAGGCTACAAACCTCCAAAGTTTGATATATTTGATGGGATAGGTGATCCCCATGCACACTTGAGAGCCTACTACCATAAGCTAGTTGGAACAGGAAGAAATGAGAAGATAAGGATAAAGTTGTTCATAAGGAGTTTGACAGGGAAAGCACTTACTTGGTACGCCCGCCAAGATCCCCAAAACTGGAGGGAGTGGTAGGATATGGCAGAAGATTTCGTGAATCGCTTTCGGTTCAACAAAAAAAATTACCCCTAATAGGTTCGCTCTAGTAAACTTATAAAAGTAGCGTCCGAATCATTCCAAGAGTATGCACGTCGATGGAGGTCAAAGGCCGCCTACGCACAACCACCCTTAGATGACAGTGAGTTGACTAGGTATTTCATCAGAGCTCAAGAAGGGATCTACTTTGAGAAGATGATAGGCTTGATGGGACAGAAGTTCCCTGAACTTGTCAAAATGGGAGACGTTTTAGAGGAAGGTATAAAGTCCAGCAAGGTACAATATGTGGTGGGTTTGCAAGCAGCTAGCAAAGCAATCCAATCCATTTGAATAGGCAGCGAATAGAAGAAAAAGGAAGAGGTATCAGCAGTCATTCCCTATTACCAGTCAAATCCACACCATAGAAACACCTCTTACTCTCCAAATACCCATTTCCCACACCCACTTACTTATGCTCCAGTATACAACACACAATTGTATTACACTCCTCAACCTCATGAGTAATCCACCTCACGGCCATATAAAACCAAATCCACCACGACCATACGGTCCAGTTCAAACTACCACTCATGAAAACCGACCCACCTATGCACCCCGACTCGCCCAAATTTTGAAGCAATAGGTCCCAGAAACTACACCCTAATTATTGAACCTTTGGCTCAACTGTTTGAAAAACTTAGGAGAGCATGTTTGATACATCCAATAGAAGGAAGGGCTCCTGAGTATCCTTCAAAACACTTTGATACAACCAAATGGTGCATCTACCATTGAAACGTACCGGGGCATGATACCGAGGATTGCTTCAAATTGAAAAACAAGATTGAATCACTAATCAAAAGTGGATCCATTCAGTGCACCTCAGCTCCGCTCAATGTGATTCGCAACCTGCTGCCAAATCACCGGAATCAAGGAGCTAATATGATCACCCTGGATGAAGAATATGACCTGAATGGAATCATCGTCACAATAGGAAATGCTGAGGCTATGAAGGCTCCACCTCGAAGGGTTCCAATGATCACAATATAGATAAAACCTACAGTGATGGTCCAGACTTACCAACAGTAGTCCACTACTGCTATCAGGGATGAAGAGGATCAGGAATACAAGATAGTCCCATGACATATCAGCAGAAAGGGAAAGCCAAGATGACGGATTCCATAGCGGCTCATGAAATTACCAGGTCAGGGAGGTCAGGAAGGGAATTTAGGAAGGGAATAGATTGAAGGAAGGAATATAACAAATCCAGAGGCCGCAGTATTCTGGAAGAGGATGTCAACTAAATAATACTTGGTGGAGGAACAGTTAAAGAAAACCCAGACGCAAACATCATTCATGGATCTACTGATGAGTTCTGACAGTCCCAAAGATGCCCTGATGAAAGTGTTAAGTGGGGTGTGCATGCCGAGTAACACCACCAGTGATGCACTGGCAGTAACCATTGGGAAGATGGTCGAAGAAAATACAATCAAATTCCGAAGAGATGATCTTCCTAAAGAGGGCGTGGGTCACAACAAAGCTTTACATATCACTGTCAAATGTGGAGATAATGTAGTGTCTCGAGTACTTTTTAATGGAGGATCAGGAGTCAATATATGCCCGCTCTCTACCCTACGAGAGTTGGGTATCCATATGAAATAAGTAAAATAAAGTCATGTGAGGGTAAGGGCTTTTGACGGGTCATAGAAGAACGTCATTGGAGAAATCTATTTGGCTCTTCAAATTGGACCAGTTGAGTTTTCCATATTATTCCAAGTGATGGATATTTCATCTTCATACAACCTATTGCTAGGAAGACCTTGGATACACATATCAAGGCAGTCCCGTCTACCCTGCACCAGTACATGAAATTCAAGTAGGGTTCCCAAGATATTGTAATCCACGGCGAGTGGAGCCAATCAGCTTATATTGAGCATGCTGTTCCATTCATAGAAGGATTAGATGGGGTCTCTTTCAATGTGATTGAGATCATGCAGACCACGAAAATAGAAGAGACTGAGCAAAATTTTGGAATGCAGTTACAATACAGATCGAAGATGGCTGTGAGGGAAATGATGAAGTGCGGATACAGACTAGGAAGCGGTCTAGGAGCTCGATCATACGGGATAACAGAGCCGATTGATTAAAGTGGGTAGAAAGGTAGAGACGACATAGGGTATCAACCTCCGACTGGGAAGACTTGTACTGGCAGCTTCAAGAAGAAAGCTTTTGTGGCAGAGCATGTTTCGAGTACGGGTCAGAGCTCAACACCAGAGGACGACATCGTCAATGGAATGGGAAGGCTGTTTGTGACCACGATCGAGGTATGCTATGACAAGCTGGGATTTTTCGTAGTGTGGAATTGTAAATCTTTTGAAAAGAGCTCATGGTCAATTGAGGCTTGAACTGTGTCTATACTTTTTTATCATTCGCCTCTTTGAATGCTCAGATGTCCCTCTTTTGATGAAATAAAAAGAAATGCTTTCTTAAAATTATTACAAACTTATTTATCGTTTCATTTATACGTAGTTTTTCTTTTCGGTAATCAAAATGATAAAAGCCCATCGTTTCACGATTATGACATGTAACAAAACCAATGAGCACAGTGATCAATATTAAGAGGAATACGACGAAAGTATGATGCCGGATAACCTCCCACAAGAGATCGAACAGTTGGAAAGCTAGAAAAATCCTAACCTTGAGGAGACATAAGTGGTCAACCTGGGAAATGAAGAAGATGTGAAAGAAACTCCAATTAGCATCCATCTGGAAGCCAGATCAGCTTTAAAGAGCAAGCAAGAACCACTGAAAGAGGCTGGTACCCTTCATATAAGAGCCAGCAAAGCTACTCATGCACCTGGAGCAAGCCACCTGGCGATTGAGGGGCAATCATATGCTTCTGTGAAAAAATTATCCTCTCATCGATGTTCTACCGAACTGAACTAATAATAGTATATCATTTAGAAAGAATGGCGAAAGAGGCCTCCTTGCATTGCCCAACTAGAGCGAAAAGCCTTATTGCGTTGCCGGGTAAGCGACGAGGGAAATTGCCTCAACAAAACAAGTTTTTATTTCCAGAAAGATCCCCATGCTGAGGGATGAACCTCGCCAAATGATCTTATGGATCACCCATCCCATCTTTTAGGTTCCATTTGGGCAATATGTATCCCGCTGGGTATGGCTCGTAGTAAACCTCTGTAAGATAAGGAGGATCATAGGGTAGGTAACCTTTTCACCATTCTAAAAGAATGGTACCTTCCAGTAAGCAGGTCTCTTCAGGCACTCCCAAAAGAAAAGAGAGAATTCTATTCATTTTAGCCTCTGAGCGAGGATACTCCAACAAGAAGAGCCTAACCAGGCCCTTGAGATAACAGCCCATACCATAGGGTAGCAATACAGAGCCAAAATGAAAGGCCTTCATCATACGCTAGCATAGCAGACAATAACGCGAAATCCAGGAAGGGGAGGGGGAATGAATGCCAAATCTGAAGCAAATCGAAAAGCTAGGGTTAATTAACTCAACGTAAAGAAAGCTCATTAGGTCAAAAAAACACTAGGGGAGTGCTTACTAATAGCGAAAGGTTAACATCTCTCCGCCCTTATTAGTAGTAGCGAACATCAGGTAACTTCGTGCTGTAAAACGACAGATTGGTAATGAAAGGCAATGTACTAAGAAAGCGCAACTCTATTAGACCTTTATCTGGAAAAAGCTGGAAGAAAGGCGAGAAAGAAAGGAGCGGAAAGAAGAATTGGTTGATCTCCTCCCATAGTACATCGACGTGTTTGCATGGTCGTATGACGACATGCCTGGTTAAGCATTGACATCGTTTCGCATCGACTGCCTACCGATCCCGCTAGACTGCCAGTCAAACAAAAACGTAGAAAGTTCAAACCAAACTTGAGTGTGAGGAAAAATGAAGAAGTAACCATGAAAATTGAAGCGAACTTAGTAAGGGTGACCAATTACCCCACATGGCTGGCAAAAATCGTCCTGGTACGAAAGAAGGATGGGAAGATCAGGATATGTATGGATTATCGAGATCTTAACAAGGCTGGCCCAAAGGATGATTTCCCCTTACCAACTATTCATGTCCTCATCGACAACTGCACAAAACATGAGATGCAGTCATTCGTGAATTGATTCTCCTAGTACTATAAGAACCTAATGCATGAAGAAGATGCAGAAAAGACGTCGTTCACTATGCCTTGGGGAATTTACTATTGTAGAGTCATCCTGTTCAACCTTTAAAATGTTGTGGCTACTTACATGAGGTCCATGACAACCCTCTTTCATGAAATGATTCACAAAGAGATCGAGGTACACATGGATGACATCATCATGAAATTTCTAAAGAGTTCAGAACATTGGACAACCTAAAGAAGTTTTTCGAACGCTTGCGGAGGTATAGTTTTAAGTTGAACCCTACAAAATGTGCATTCGGAGTCCATGCTGGAAAAAAGTAGGAAGTGATAGAAGTGGATCCTTCAAAGATCAAAGCCATTTAAGAGTTTCCACCCAAGACCAAGAAGGATGTGATGAGTTTCCTCGGTAGGCTGAATTACATCAGCCATTTCATAGACAGTCCACAGTAATTTCTGAACCTATCGTCAAGCTGCTGAAGAAGGATGTTGCTACAAAATGGACGGAAGAGTTTCAGGAAGCCTTCAAACAAATTAAGGAGAACTTGTCAAATCCACCAGTGTTGGCTCCTCCCAAGCCCGCGAAGCCATTGTTGTTATTTCTGTTGGTCATGGATAATGCATTTGGAAGACCGCAAGAAAGGAGAAGGCCATCTATTACTTAAGAAAGAAGTTCACACCATACGAGGCCAAATACACTCTAATAGAGCACACTTGCTGTGCCTTGAATTGGATTGCCTAGAAACTAAGGCATTACATGTCGGCATACACCACACATTTAATATCCCAGCTTGACTTGACCAAGTATATCTTTTAGAAGCTGATGTCTACAGGAAAACTAGCCAAATGGCAGATTCTTCCTAGCGAATTTGACATTGTGTACTTAACGCAGAAGGCCATCAAAGGACAAGCCTTAGCCGACAACCTTGTAGAGAATCCAATGGACAAGCTCACCACATACTTCCCAGACAAAGAAGTGTTGTTCGCCGGAGAAGATATTGCAGAATAATACCCAGGGTGGAGAATGTTTTTTGACATAGCAGCAAATTTCGAAGAAGTAGGCATTGGGCATTCCTAATTTTGGAATCAGGACAACATTACCCAGCATCAGCAAAGATAAAATTCCCTTGCACAAAAAATATGGCCGAGTACGACGCATGCATCTTCGATATACGAATGGCGATTGACATGAACATCAAGGAGCTTTTGGTCATAGGGGACTCTGATCTATTGATACATTAAGTTCAAGGAGAATGGACTACCAAGAACGTTAACATAATTCCATACTTGCACTGTGTAAAGGAGATATGCAAGAAGTTCACAAAGATTTAGTTCAAGCACATTCGTAGGATCCAGAACGAGTTTACCGACGCTCTTGCAACCTTGTCATCCATGATTCAGCATCCAGATAAGAATTACATTCTATTGAAATAGAGATCAGGGTTCAACATGCATATTGTTTTCACGTAGACAAAGAGCCAGATGGTAAGCCATGGTACTACGACATCAAAAGTTTCCTTGAAACAAAAGAGTATCCAGAAAATGCTACTAGTAGTCAGAAGCAAGCACTCTAAAGGCTGGCAAATCACTTTGTCCCCAGGGAGGAAGTCCTATATAGGAGGACCCTAGACTTGGGTCTAGTAAGATGTGTAGACGCCGCTGAAGACCCCAGATTGCTAGAAGAAACACATGCAAGAACGTGCGGATCCCACATAAACGGTTTTACCTCAGCCAAGAAGATTTTAAGAGATGGATACTTTTGGATGATCATGGAAAGCGATAGTATCCGCTATGTACAGAAGTGTCACCATTGCCAGATCCACGGTGATTTCATCTGGGTTGCACCTAATGAGCTAAACGTAATGGGTCCACCTTGGCCGTTTGCAACTTGGGGCATGGATGTAATCGGACATATAGAGCCCGTCACTTGAAATGGGTACCGTTTCATCTTGGTAGCAATTGATGACTTCACCAAATTAGTTGAAGCTTCTACATACAAGGCCGTCACAAAGAAAGTAGTGGCAGATTTCGTCCCTAACAACATAGTCTGCCAGTTTGGGATACCCGAGTCAATCATCACTAACAATGCAGCTAATGTCAACAATGATCTCATGAGGGAAATTTGTGAGAAGTTCATAATTGTCCACCTTAACTCTACAGCCTCAAACCGCAGATGAATGGTGCAGTTGAAGCAGCCAACAAAAAACATCAAAAGGATTCTGCAAAATATAGTGGACAATCATAGACAAAGGCACGAGAAATTTTCCCTCGCCTTACTGGATTATCGGACCACCATGAGGACATCCACTAGGGCAAATCTATGCATGTTAGTATACGGCACTAAAGTTGTGATACCCTCAGAGGTTGAGATACCATCTTTAAGAGTCAGTAAAGAAGCCAAGTTAGACGATGCATAATGGAAATAGGTCAAGCAGGAGAAACTCTAGCTCATTGACAAGAAGATGATGGATATGGTATGCCATGGTCAGCTGTATGAAAATAGGATGGCTAGTGCGTTCAACAAAAGAGTGAAGTTTTGCCTACTCATACCGAGGCAGTTGGTTTCGAAAAAAATATTCCCTCATAAAAAAGAAGCCAAATGAAAGTTCGCACTGAATTGGCAAGGTCCTTACGTGGTCCCTCGAGTGTTGTTGGTATGAGCTCTGATCTTGGCAAAGATGGAAGGAAGAGTCAGCACGAAGCCTATCAACTCAGAAGCAATCAATAGATACTACGTTTGAAGACAATAGAGTTAGATTTTGGTTGTAACAGAACTACACACGACCTGACTTCCTATCGAGGGATACGTAGGCAATCCACGTACGATCCGGTTTCTCTTTCTCCCCTTTCTTTTGTAATAGAAAATCCAAATATCATTTTGTATGTACTCAGAACTATTCCATGACTTGATTTCCTTGGAAAGGAATATGTAGGCAATACTCATCGGATTCAGTCATCTTTTGTCATTGAACTACATTCTGGCCTGATTCTATTTTGATACATAGGCAGTCTGAATCAGACTCGGCCATTTAATTTTCAATCTCATAATTTTGCATCTATTGTAATTGAACTACGTTTTGACCTAATTCCATATGGATATGTAGGGTGGCTGAGTCAGGCTCGGTCATCATCATCATCATTTTTTCTTTATCATTACAACGAACTACGTTCAGACCTGATTGCGTTTCGGATACGTAGGCAACCTGAAAGGGTTCGGTTGTAATCCTAGGAAAACCTTTGTAATGCATTAGTTTAATTTAGGACGCAGTCGTAGCGGTAAGAATCCATGTCGTCAGAAGCTTCTTGAAGGATCGACATCAACAGGAAAAAGTCTTTCAGAAACAACGTTTGCGTTCGAGGAATTTTCGAAATATGTCATAATATGGAACAACAACATTTGCCATAAAATAAAAGATTTTTTTCCAAATGTTCTATAAAGATATCATAATCTATTCCACCTGTCGAACTTCATGGCATAACCTCGTCAGGACCATGGCAAAACCAAGACTACGGTCGACACAAACCAACACCCCCTGCTAAGCACTTTTCTTTGAATGCAAGGCCAACATGATATAAGGAAATGCTGGAACACACTAGGGCAATGATGGATCTGCCACTCTATCATAAATATCATCCCTTATTCCTTATTCAAAAATTCCTTATATAACTAAAAAGTAACTCTCGGATCCTTTGTAGGTATCTCGGATCCAGGCCGCTGACGCAGACAAGTATATTGTATATAGCAAATCGTCTGCTCAACTAAACGAAGCATGTCGTATATAGCGAGCCGCTAGCCCCACCAATCTGAGTATATTGTATATAGCAAACCGCCTACTCAATTAATCGGAGCGCCCTATGTAAAATCGAGTTGTTGGTTTCATCAATTGAAGCCCTGTACATAGCAAATTGTCAGCTCAATCAATTAGAGCACCATGTACAAATCGAGCCGTCGACTCCGCATATCCAAGCCCTATATATAGCAAAATATTTGCTTCGTCAACGAGAGTGACCCTCACCGTTACTCTGCTGCATCGGAGATCATAATAGATAACTGCAAACCTCATCACCAACATTCTACCAATCGACGGCCACAATTTAGTTTCGCAGTCAAGAGTACCTCTTTGACATGCTCCTTATTTCTTTATTGTTATTTTGAATGTTTTGACGTTTTGATCATGCATCTTAAAGGCATGATTACATTTTTTTCAAGTCAAAAACTCCCATCGTGCGGAGATACTCCCAACATGAGGAGACTTAATGCTCCGACAACTACGGAAGGGTACACAGCCCGGCTAACAATTGAATCAAATTCAAGTATCCCGTCATCCCAATCCCAAATAACGGCTAGCCGACAACCAGGAATCATCATTCCTGCATCATATACATCACATCTTAAAATATTCTGCATTGCAATATATGAGTTGTGTGTATTATGTTTTGCAGAAACAAACATCACAACGTGGAACTCCTTCTAAGACACAAACCATGCTACAACTCTATGAGGGACAACAAACTCATAAGCGGGCCACGGATTCGAGCTCAAACTCAAAATGCGATCGAGTGGAACTCTAATTCTTCAAATCTTTTTAATCAAGTTGCAACTCAAAGCTATCATGGGTACCAAGTCTCCGTCTCACGGTATCATCATAATACGATATTGGGGAAATTCCTGCGAGTATCGTCTTCCCAAATCTTCATTCTAGAACTACAGGAGGCCTGATGCTCGTTAAGCTCGAGGTATGTAAGCAATTCAAAGCCAGAATTCAGCCTCAACTCCTAAAAATCCTCCCGAAAATGTTTTTAACTCCTAATCCTACGACTCATAATCTTCCTTAATCCACATTCATGTAATGTTTGCCTAAAGTCAGGACAAAATTAGCACTTGTTCAATTTCTTTGCCGGTAATTTTTTTTTTATCATCTCCAGTCAAAGAGGGGCAGCTGTTGACGGCCAACTTTGACCCTCCCTTTTAAATTAATTTATTTATACTTAATAATTTGAAATGAATGTTTTGAAATATTTTTAATCAATAATACCTATTATACAAATAGAATTAAGTTTAGTAGTTTTGAAATTAATAATTTAGTATTATAATTACAAAATATATCATACTTACTATTTTAAGATTATTAATATAACTTTTATGTACGTCACATAGGCTTTACAATTAATTTGATGAATTATTCCTTAATTTTTAGTTAATTAGATTATTATTTTTTTAATAATTCGAAATTAGTGTCACAATTTAGAAGACAAGGTATTTTACAAATAACCAATTGCAATAATTAGTAGTATATTTGATAATAATTATTCTTACTACATTTTATAGAAAATAATTAAGTTTATTAATTTCAAAAGGATCAAAAGACTAAAAGGCAACAATTGGAATCTCTTAATTAAACAGAAAGTGGCTACCATTTAAATCAATCTTAGCCCAATAACCAAGCCCGATTCAGAATTGACCTAGTCCAAACAACCCCTCCAACCCACCTAGGCAATCCATGGAACTCCATTCAAGCCAATAGCAGTACGCCACGTCACCCATCTCAATTACTCACACAATAAACACAACCGATCCGAGCCTTCCATCTTATATGTCAACGGCTTTGAATTTGTCTCCATTTTCCCTTTAATGTCAATTTCCCAGCAGGTTTAATCTTGGCCGTTGTAACCAAGAGACCTAGCAGCCCTCATATTTCTTACATAAAAATATTTGAACCCAAAATTAACAGGACCGAGATCAACGGCCCAGATCCCTTCCCCTAACCTTATCCCTAAAGACAGCCTCCTAAACCGCAGAAACCCTAATCATTTTTCTTTTGACACATTCACCCTCTTTCCCCATTCGTTCTCTTTTATCTCATCCGCTTAACCTCATCAGTCATGATACCTTGCACAAACTCGTGTAAGGTCAACGAAATCAACCGCGAATCATCCATCTTGTCCCTATTATCGTGATTCTCGCCCGTTTCTTTGTATTTCCACTGATAAATTTGAAATGCCCAAACCTGAAACCCTAAGCTCGAATTGGAAAACCTCAAATCATCTGATTTCTCTTATGCTCCATCAAATTAGAGCATGCATGAAGATTACTTAGAATTTCATCATGAGTGTTCGATGTCCAGATGCGACATGAAGTGACCTCTGGGAATTAGAGTCTTAGCCGAGGGATTTTGCTCATCAACAGTTGATTTTTATACTCACACACCTAGGTAAAACTTCTTCATCGATTCTCCCTTTGTTTTTTCTGATTTCACCCGATTATGCTCACATCATCAACTCATTGTCATCTTCCACTCACTATTTGAATCTACTGGAACCCTAAGCAATGAAGGCACTATTGATACAAGCCTTAATGTCTCTCACCTAACAACACCTAACATCTGAAGAAAATCAATAAACAGTACAATGTCGTTTAGAAATTTCTTATTAAATGTTTGAGTTCTTACTCAAATTCCGATTTCCTCTCTCTTACCGGTTCTAACTTTACCTATTGATTGAAAGTTTGAGCCTTTGGTTTCTAAACGCCTAAAAACATTTCTTTGTTTGGTTTGCTGCCCTAAAGGAGGTCAGTAAAACCTCAACTCTACTCCTCTTTTAATAGCTTGAATTTGAGGCATGATTTGTTCTGTTATCTTTTATTAAATGATATTGTTGGTAATGTGTTATGACTGACTGTTTTTATGTGTTTGTTATTAATATATGGCTGATTAATGGTATTATAAGTTCCTTGAGGTGTTGAAATTAGAACCATGTATCGACTAGCTTATCTTAATGAACATATAATAACATATATCCACAATTAAACTTCTGAGAACAACCAAAGAACTCTCATACAATCCCGATACCTAGTCTTAGATCTTCCTGATGTTCTATTAGAACTATCATGATTGATATACTAACCTGCCTTGGGTATTATTTGCACTTGTTGTGATTCACCTGATAAACTACACTTAAATGAATGTGAATTTTTTAGTGATAAAGACAAGGTTGTCATCTTAGTTTGGATACACCAGCTCACCTTTAAATCAATTTCTTCTTCCCGATGCATCTCTGCGATTTTATTAAATCTCGGAAGGTCATTGATTATTTGTTAAACCTCATGACTTTGTGATCACAATACAAACATATCCTAAACTAATTGAATTCATGTACTATCCTTGTGTGTATTCTGATAGTAGCCATACATTTATCTTAAGTTGGGAAGCTTGATTAAGATATGTCTATGTTATTTTAATGTCTCATCTATTATGTTAGAGTGCTGAAATTAAGATCCATCATATCTGAGTTCACATGCTTGATTGTGTTAACACCTTATCATGGTATAACTCATGCTAAATATCCCATATGGGTGCTCTCTTTTGGATACCTTGCACTTATCTTGTTCTTCAATAGTTCTGTTTGTTCTTCATGACCATGTGAATCTTCATGCCTACATTGTCCTTAAAACTTCACTAAGCTCACTTAAGTGTACTAGGCTTAACTTATGAACCTAAGGTGAATCTTCTGTTGCTACTGTTTGAGTATAGTAGTATGTTTTATTCGCCAATGAGATTGGTATGAGTATGAAGCTAAAAGCTTTTAGAAAGAAGTAATCATGTCATTTGCTTTAGAGTTAAACGTGACTATTAACATGTATCTCTGTTAATACTCTTTAGAAGTTTCAATTGAAGCTGTTAACCTGTATCTCTGTTCATATTCTTTAGAAGTTTCAATTGAAGTTATTAACATGTATCTCTGATTAATACTCTTTCGAAGTTTCAATTAAAGCTATTAACTTTTATGTATGCTAGAAGTTAAGACTTAGTTGAAACAAGTACTTGACTAATCTAATTGAAGGATGTTAAGAGGATGTAGTCATGAACAAGGACTGTTATGAGTGTGAACTATGTACCTCCTCTACTCTTAAGACATATGATCCAGGTGTTTGGCTTTCTAATCTAATCTTCTAGTGCTCTTTTTCTTGTGTGCGCCTGAAGTTACTTTCTTTGAGCATGCCTACCATGTTATGACCATATACTTAGGTTTGAATTGTGGTTACATGTTATGAACATGTAAGTGCCTCATTAGCATCTAAACATATATGGAAGAGTAAGTGTGAGTAGTTAGGGCTATTTGGGAGTAGAGTTTAGTTCTTGGAAGAGCAACTCTCCCTGACACAAGCACTGCGCTAGGCCTCGAGACCCTTGGGAACTTTGAAGTTCCAGGGATCCAAAGAGTGTTGACAGCCAATTTTGACCCTCCATTTTTAAATTAATTTATTTGTATTTAATAATTTACAACAAATATTTTTAAAATATTTTCTAGCTACAAATATCTATTTTTTACAAACTACCAAAATATTAGTTTTTAAATTAGTCACATAGTATTAACATTCTGTAATTACAAAAATATTTGCTATTTTAAAAGATTTTTTAAAATAATTCTTTTATATAAACATCACATAGGTTCTATAATTAATTTTATAAATTACTCTTTAATTTCTAGTTAATTAGATTATTATGTGAAATTCAAAAATTAGTGCTATAATTCAGGAAAATAATGTATTTTTATAGCTAATTAATTAAAGTAACTAGTAGTATATATAATAATTATAATTTTAACCACATTTATTGAAAACTTTTAAGTTTATTTAAATTTTAAAAAAGGGGTTAAAAGACCAAAAGGCCACATTGCAATTCTCAAAATCAAAGATAAAATGGCCATTTTGTAAATGATTTTTGGCCCAATTGACAAGCCCAGTCCGAAAATACACCCAATCCAAACACCCATCTCTCTCCACCATGACGATCCAAGTCACTCTATTTGCACCAATCAACGCTTGCCATGTCACCCATCTTCAACACTCACGTAAGAAACACAGATGATCTGAGCCATTGATCCAAACAATCGACGACCCATGATTATTCCCATTTGCTCTTTTAAATTTGGCCTGTTATCAGATATTATCTCCACTGTTGGATCACACAAATCCAGCAGTTCCCGTATTTTTCCAAATTAATTCTCTAAACACTTAAAGCCCCGGTTTTATCAGGGACGTTAATCAAATAATCAAATGGGCCAGATTAACCCTCTAATTCTTAACTCAGAGAAGGCCAACCCCTATCCCCTAACCCTAAAACATTTTGTCTCTGACTTTGGCGCTCCTTTCCCTTTTCTCTCTTCAGTCTCTCAACCTCTATCATACTAATCAATCAAAAGCCTTTCACTAGACAAATCAATCAGAAATCATCCACTTTGCCTTCTAAATCTGGGAATCCCGCCGGTTTCTTACCCATTCATTCAAATTCAAACGCCTAAAATCTGGAGACCCTAGCTTAAACATGAAATTTCAAATCATTAAAATCCTCTATTGCTCTGTCAAATCGGAGCATGCATGGAGCTTTCTTCAGAGATTCATTAAGAAATTCTATACCCAGAGGTCAAACGCAGTGGCCTCTGGGTTTTAGGACTTACCCGTTGGTCCCTTTCCTTTAACGATCTATCCCTCCTCTAATGTAAAATCGCCCCTGCTTTTCCCCTCTGTTTCTTTTTAATTTTCACTCGATTTTCTATCATCATCTACCATGCATCACTCTCCACTATTGATTTGAATTAGTGAAACCCTAGAGCCTTAATGGCACTATAAAAGGGGCCTATAATGTTCTCACCAAACACACACACAAAAACATGAACACAACAACCTAACACTGAAATCATCTAAGAGCAATTTTGAGTTCAAAAAGTCTATGTTTCCTTACTGTTTCTTTTCCTTTTCGTCTCTGAGTACTGTCGCCACTTCGAACTTGAAGTTCTTGGGGTCTTAAGAAACAAAGAAAGACTTTGTTTGGTCTGCTGTCCTCAAAAAGGTCAGAGTCCTCTTAATACCTCTCTTTTATTCACCTTATATGAACATCACGAATATGCTATTGTTTTTCTGTGAACCATAGTTACTTATGATGCTTACCATTAGCATGGAAATGTTTATCTTTTGTTTGTGACAGCATGTTGTCTGCCTATGATCATATGTTTTACCTCTTGAATCTTTAATTAGTAATTGATCGAACTATTATGTGATTCTGGATGACTTTCAAATCTGAACCTGAATAATCTACACAAAAAAAATAGTAATGTGCTTCGAAAGATTGTTCCTGCTCACATAAACTTCATAGCCTCTCATTGATGATTTTGCAGTGACTTTTAACTTTATATGTTGCTACTATTTATTCTGTTAGTCTTGTCGTTGAGTTTATTGCTTGATGTCATAATTAAGATGAATTTGAAGGTTCCTAAGTTCATACCATCTGACTTAAGCATGAAAGGCTAAGTGTGTATATGCTTTTCCTCTCTATATTAGTATTTGTGAACTTTGAAAGAAATGTTTGGGTTGTCACTGTAACATTCTCATGACTTCATCTAATTATTGGTTGCATCTGTCGACCTACTTTTGTTTGAATTAAACTTTCTTCTTTACCAATAGCTCTACTGTACACATTCTGTTGAGATCAAGTTATCCTTCCCTCAAAGAACAAGTCATGATTCTATTTTGTTGTAAGTGACTGGTAATGGTTGTTAAGCTGAACTCAGTTTTTTTCTTTATTGGTTAACATCTTCAGTTACATGTTTAGTTCAAAACTTACTTGGTATAGTATATCCCCGTCTTTAACCTATTTGAACTACTATTGTTTTTGTGAAGCATACATGCAATCACTATGTTATCTCCCAAAAAAAAGGACATAGTTATTTTGTTATAACAAAGTGATAATTTCTAGAAGTTGAAGCATCACCATTTCATAATTAGATACTAAGCTAGACTTATGTTTGAGTTAAACCTGTTTTAATACAATGCCTTTCTTTATCTATAGCTTTTTCTCCTCATGACATGCTTAGCCTGATTCTATAAGTGTGCAAAGCTCTCCTTTCTATATGAAGTTATATCTTCACTTGAAGTATTCATGTAACTAACTGAATACTGTATCTTCCTGTATGATTCCTGATTTCATGCTCTGATCTGAACCACCCCATTCCTTTCCCTATTGTCACTAAACCTGATCCCAAACCTTATGACGTCTTTTGTTGATACTGTTTGAACATGATGACTTGTTTAGAGCAAACACTGTTAGAAATATGACTTTGTTGAGTTCTTATGGATTCCATGTTTAAATTTATGAACTTGTAGTCATGTTGAGAGTTTAATTATGTTCCTGATATCTTTGATAACATCTGTAAAAATGGTTGGCTATGACTATTTTGTATGAATCCTTATTGATGACCTTTAAGGTGTTAAGTAGTATTATCAACCCTTGTATGTGCTGGAAGCAAACCAATCAGTTCACAGTTAGTTTGCTAGGGACATGAATATTTGTATCTGTTGTGTTGCCGCATATATGACCCTGTATAGCTTGCCTTTTCTTTGAGTGTGCTATTCGCTAATATTTAGACCTTTATAGCATGCTTGTGATGTTTCTGCTCCTCTCCTATGTGTGTTCGAAAGTCAGACCTTTAAATTCACTTAATATGTATTTTTGTTTGGTATCAAATGTAGACTATGTGTTCTTATGATAGGAGGGAAAATATATTTTTGTGGTTAGCAATGCTGTAACATTTAGTTTACACTGAAAGGGCCTCATTTGCATTTAAACCTATAAAGAAAACATGTTGTTGTCATGACCCAAAAATCCAACTAGTCGTGATGGCACCTAACCCAGCCCGCTAGGTAAGTCAATTAACAACTATCCAATTTAATGAGATTTATTGAGACAAATAAATGATAAAATAACTGAATATTTATACATTTCCCAAGGACTATTAGTACAAATCATGAACTTATAAGATTTTGAGTTTACAAAGCTGGCATGAAATAAATACATCATCTATTGAAAATATACATGAACAGATTAAAAATCCTAAAGCTACCAAGATCAAAAGGAAGCTATGACTGGAATGCATGTACGTCTTCAAAATCGAGCTCCCACCATACACAGCGACATCAACACCAAGATCTGCACACAAGGTGCATAAGTGTAGTATGAGTACAATCGGCCCAATGTACTCAATAAATATCCTAACTAACCTCGACGAAATAAAAGAAGCAAGAAACATTGATGATACTCGCTAACACCCGGGCAGTTCAATATTTCCCACAAGTATAGGACATGTATATGGTTAAATCAGGAACAATCTCAGGTAAAACCATTTTTGATGCTCAAAATTGTTGGATTTTTTAAGTGTTCTGCTCAGTTAAAAATCCAGCATATGAGGAAGATATGCAAGTAAATCAGGTAATTCGTCAAGGGATTTGCATGTAAAGATGAAATGCATTAACCAAATATCAGCACTTTGCGGTGCGCATCCCGATCCAATAACGGTAACCAGTCCTCCTAGAGCTCACATCAATATCAACCGCACGGATAACTCACGTGCTGTAGTATCAATATCTGGATCCGCACGGATAGTTGATGTGTTGCGCGAGCAACTCACGTACTATAGCATAAATATCTGGATCCGCACGGACAACTCACATGCTGCACAGACAATTCACGTGCTATAATATCAATATCTGAATCCGCACGGACAACTCACATGTTGCACGAACAACTCATGTGCTGCACGGACAACTCACGTGCTATAGTATCAATATCTGAATTTGCACGGATAACTCACGCGTTGCACAGACAACTCACGTGCTATAGTATCACAACCCGCCCAGCGTGGTCGCAGGCATCTAGTCCAATCATATCACACAGAAGCAAATATACAGGACCACATGTATATGATGGATAAAATTAAGATTTCACGCTCATGGACTGATATAATTACATGCTAAAGTGTAGGCATGTGCAATGTGTGCTATCATAGCTCAAATCGGTAATTTATCACAAAAATAGCAATTACTAAGATTTATTCAGGGATTTAGCCTCTTCTTAACCTCAAACATGGCTCAAATAGTTCACAACAATGACACAATCATGAGATACACTGTTGCTTAAAGCTTAACAGTCACTTTAGGCGTATCAAAGCCTAAGCACTACCCCAAGCATGGATAAATACCCCGGCGCTCGCACATGGGTTCAAACCCCACACATATGCGCACCCATAACACGTAGCTATTACAAAATAATTCAGGCAACTAGCACCTCAACCAAGGTTTTTTTTTTTTTTTGGTTAAATAAGAATTTTATTAATAGAAGCGTAACACAAAAGTGGAGGGGGACACAAACCTTACCTCCAATACAAAAGTAAGTGTACACTTAGTCATCCAAGTGTGATAACTAAATATACCTAAGATGTGGTGGGGAGTTAGACCTATGGTAATGTGGCGCTTGTCTATTTTAAAATAATAGACAAGCACATGTACAAAAATAGAGTGGGGTTGTTCTAGGTCAGTTATACAAAAGATACATATGTTCCTGCTTCTATTGTGTGATTTAGGGAAGTGGTCCCTTATATGTACATCTGATATCCAAAAAAAGACTTTTGAAATTCTCAAGAGAGTGACAAAAGGGTGCAAGCTAATTTCCATTTTGCTTGAACAAGAAAAGCCAAGTTGACGATGAAGTCTGTTGACTTCTCTTGTCTCAGTCTGATGTTCCATGATTGTTTTCCAATCTTGTGATGTCTGCTGGCTGGTGCTGCTGTGATGCTGAGTGGAAATCTGCCTACAGTACGATGGAAGGTGTTGAGTTCCTATGACATGAAGTTGCTGGTGAGTTGAGTGTAGTCTGTGCTTCTCCTTGCTTATATACTGCTTTTTGTTGATTGAATGTTTGTAGAAAGTGAGTGCTGGGGGAAACCATGATGATTTAAATGGATTGTTGCTGCTCTTATATGTGTGCTTCCTCTGCTGGGAATATGCTGGCTGAGTTGCTCTATTTTGAAAATGTTGCTGCTGTGCTATATTGTTGTGTATATCCTTGTCCCTGTGGTGAGTTGAGTGTAGTCTGTGCTTGTCCTTGCGTATGTCCTGCTTTTTGCTGATTGAAAGTTTGTTGAAAGTGAGTGCTGGGGGAGTCCATGATGATTGAAATGAAATGTTGCTGCTCTTATATGTGTGCTTCCTCTGCTGGTAATATGCTGGCTGAGTTGCTTTGTCTTGAAAATGCTGCTGCTGTGCTATACTGTTGTGTATATCCTTGTTCCTGTGCTTCTTCTGATAGGAGTCTGTTGGTGTTTCAGTTTCCAGTGATGGTTGTTGGCTTTGTGGGTTGTTGATGTGCTGCTGAGTAGAGTCAGGTTTTCAGTATTGCAAAGTGGCTGGGAATGTCTTAGATGATTGCTGTAGGTGCAACAGACTGAGCACCAGGGGTGCTAATACCACACCTTGCACCTACAACAATAATCTGGACGATTTCAAGCTGCTTACAATATTGTGAAGGGTGTTGGGTTTAGTGGTGAAGATGATATGTATGTTGTTGTTGTTTTAGAATCTTGTTTGCTCCTGATGACTTAGCAATTGTCTTTGATTTGCATGGTGATTTGAGTGTTGTGTGGTCCTGTAATCTGCAAAGTAATGCTTCTGTTGAAACTGTTGTAGTTGTTGCAGGGTCTGTGTTTGCTAGTCCATGTAGTTGTTTCTGCTAAGTTGTGTGCTGATTGGGTACCATTGCTCTTTGTTGCCGGGGGATGTCCATCTTATTGATCTAGTGTTTCTGCTGTAACGCAGTAGTATGCTTGCTTAGTTGAAGAGTTGTATGTTAGCATGGGGGTTCCATGATGATTGCTGTGATTTCAATGGATTAAGCATTAGAAATGCTACTATCATACATTGCAATTGCAGCAATGATCTGGCTTCGTCCAGATTATCTACAGAGTTGAGAGCTTTGCTGAGATTGTGTTTATGTGTTTGCTGCATTTGCTTGGGATTGTTGGGATTCAGCCTACTCTCCAAAGAGACGATATACCACATTGCTTCTTTAGCAGTAGTATAACCTTTCACATTGACTTCCCTGCTATTTAAATTCAAGGTACTGGTGGTTAAGGAGTGGAGCAGGTGTTGATAAAAGCCTCTAGCATATCCTGCAAGTAAAAACTCAATGTTAGATTGAGTCCACATATCCAATCTTTCGTCCTTACCATTTTTGTAATGATGTTTGTGGTGACAGCCCAAGCGTAGCATTGAACTTGTAAACAGTGCATATGAAAGCATCTCATCAATTCCTCTCCTTGGCCTGGTGCCATGTTTTTCTGGCTTGCCAACCACAGAAGCAAAGTAATGAGTATTCTGTTTCCTCTCAGTGAGCAGAACTTCATTGCAGCTTGATTCCAGTGTATTTGTGATTAACTCTGTCAGCAGGTATTGGTGGCAGCCCATTTTAGCATTTCCTGCAGTAAACAAAATCATGTTAGATTGTATCCAATTATCCATTAACTTCTCATTATTGAAGTTGTGATGCTTCTTTTGGTGATAGCGCTTGTAACATTGTGTCTGTGTGATGCTGTTCCATGGCATATAGTGTGACAACAGTTGTTGTAGAATGATCGAGCCTTTAAAATATTTAGCAGTGTTGATAGATACTGCTCCAATTTTTCTTTGTTGGTGCTGCATTGATCTCCAGCTTCTCCTGATTGTATAAATTAGTTGGTGTGATTAAAATGCAGCTTTAGTTGTTCTTGTGTTCCCTGCAAGAATAGAAAGCAATTTAGTGTTAATCCACTGCCTCATTTTTCTTTTAGTGTTTTGCTTTCCACCAGATTGCTTGCCCTTTGGCAATGTTACTGCCTCTAGTTTCTTGCCACTTTTACTCTGAAGTATGGGCATTGGCTCTTATCACTGTTAAGTAGTCTTCTACTTTGTATATCCATCTCATCAAAGCAGTAACATTCCACTGGTCCACTGTCCAGTGCATAGTTGGCAAGGTGATATGCCTTTTTGTTGCCTTCTCTGAATGTGTGTGTTACTACTATATTGTGGATTGCCATCAAAATCCTGATTTCTGAAACTACTTCATCAATGGACCATGGCACTCTCCATTCTCCCTTGATACTTTTCACAAGCATCATTGAATCTGTGTGAAGGTTTATAAGAGTGCAGTCATTGTGAATACAGAATCTCAGGGCCTCAATCATTGCCTATGTTTCAGCTTCTGTGTTTGTGCCTTCTTGAATTTCTTTACTTAACGCATATATGATATCTCCCTTCTCATCTCTCAATATAAAACCGATGGAACTTCTTCCTGGATTACCTATGGAGGCTCCATCTGTGCTTACCTTAATCTAACCATGCTTGGGGAGTTCCCACAGTACTTTTGTGTACTTCGGAGTGGGGGTATACTGTTCCATCACCTTGAGTATGTCTGGCAATTTATGTGGGATGTTGTGCATTCCTGGCTTTCTGAACTTGATAAGTAGCTGGAAAGTAGAATTGATCTGGTAGATCACTCTACTGATAGTGACTGCATCTCCATGTCTGTAGCTGTTTTCTTCTCTTTCACAACTCCCATACAATCTCTGAAGGTAAGGCCTGCATTATAGGCTTCAATCGATTGATCACTTCTGCAGTCCAGCATTTGGTCACTGCTTGGTGCAGTGTGATTCCTTCTGTGTCAATTCCTGCAAAGCCTAGAAAATACATCCATACCTTTTTGGCAGAATATGAAGTGAAAAAGAGGTGTTGTCTTGTTTCCTCCTGAGGTTCTGCACAGCAACTGCATTTTGAAGCCATGTGATATCCCATTTTTTTGAAGAATTCATCCAGTGGTATCCTGTTTCTCCATAGTTTCCACATGAAGAATGCTATCTTGAATGGCAGTCCTCTCACCCAAATGTTCTTGTAAGAATTATGGGGATGTTGCCTCCTTCTCAAGTATTCACAAGCTGATTTGACAGTGAATTCCCCACTGGTTTCTAACATCCATATTGGATTATCAAGTGCATCAATGGAAGTTGGGGGTTTAATGTTCTCCAGTATGTGTGTTGCAAGTTCTGCTGGGAGCATCTCTTTGATTTTCCTTTCTTTCCAGTGTCCATCACACACCACATCCTGAATATTTTGTATGGTTTCATCACATATAAAGTCAGGTGGGGTGATGAAATATAAAGCTCCTAGTCCAGTCCAGTTTTCAAACTAGAATAGAGAAGATCCCGTCCTAGGTTGCCAATACATTTGATGCTCTATGATGCTCCTGCAGTCTGTCATTTTCCTCCATTTGTGAGAGCTACCTCTCCATGGTATTATTATAGGATTGAGCATTTTGTAGTATTTTGACTCATGAATGCACTCCACAGAGTTGGTTTTGTTCTAAAGTTCCACCATAGTTTACAAAACAAGGTTGTGGACATATCATGTAATGACCTGAATCCTGCACCACCTTCTTCATATGGGAAGCATAGAGTGTTCCATGATGCCCAGTGCCTGCTTGGGTTTCCCATATTTGCACCAAAAGAATTGTGCAATAACCTTGTATAGTTTATTAATTACACAGGCTGGGGGATTTACTGCAGAGAGGAGATGTATGGGCATGCTTTGTAACACATGTTTGATAAGCACTGCCCCCCCCCCCATGGAGAGTAGTTTCCCTTTCCAATTTTGCAATTTGTCCATCACCTTTTGAATGAGGCCTTGATAATAATCCATCTTCCTTCTTTCGTAAAACACTGGGCATCCCGGGTAAGTGAAGGGGAAGTCTTGCCTCAGTATGCCTGTGATTCTTTGCACTTTGTCTATTACTTGTGATGAGGTGGAGTGGTGCATGTTGATAGCTGATTTGTTCTTGTTGATTAGTTAGTCTGAAGATTCTTCATATTCAGTCAGCACATCCATGACCAATTGAAGTGAAGCTTCATCTGACGAAGAAAAGATAATGGTGTCATCTGCATATGCTAAGTGGTTTATTTTGGGACTCCATTTAGGTAGTCCAAAACCACAGAAATGCAGATTGGAAATGTAAGGCATTAAGTCCTCTAGACATAGCTTCTGCTGCCAGTATAAAGAGAGCAGGTGATAGAGGGTCGCCTTGTTTGACTCCCCTTGTGGATTTAAAGAATCCATGTGGTTTTCCATTGATCAGAACAGAGTACCATTTGTTTTCCACTATACCATATATCATGCCAGTGAATCTCACTTCAAATCCCATCTTCGTTAGAACCTTTGTCAGGAAAAGCCATGACAGTCTGTCATATGCTTTTGTCATGTCCAAGTTGAGTACCACATTTGGGCCTGCTTTAGTTCTCAAATGGATGTCTCTTACAATTTCTTGAGTTAGCAAAACATTTTCCGCTATGCTTCTGCCTTTTACAAAACCAGCTTGTTCTTCAGAGATTAGCTTTGGTAAGATGTTTACCATTCTGTCGTGAATCACTCTGGAGACAATTTTATTGCTGAAATTGCTGAGACTTATTGGTCTAATGTCTGAGAAGGTCATTACCTCCTTCTTTTTTGGTAGTAGCACCAGATTTGTGTGTGTAATACTCTTGGGGAGAGTATGACCATTGAAGATTGCTTTTACCATCTCCATTATATCATCTTGGATTATATCCCTGCAGGATTGATAGAATCTTCCATTTAAACCATCAGGTCCCCCAGCACTTTCTGCATTAAGTCCAAAAACTGCTTGTTTGATTTCTTCCATTGTTGGTTACTGCATTAGAGTATCATTATCTGTGCTTTCCATCAATGTGGGAATGTGATCCAGGATTCTTAATGTTGTTGGAGTGTTTGCTTCATGGAACTGGGCTTTGTAAAATTTAACTGCTTCCTCTGCAATATCTTCCTTCTGTTCTAGCCATATACCCTGATTGCCCTGTATTCTCTTCAGTTGTACTCTTTTTCTTTTGCCATTCACTTGTGCATGGAAAAACTTTGTGTCTCTGTCTCCATCTGTGAACCATGTCATTCTAGATTTTTGCTTCCAGAATTCCTCTTCTAGGCTCAAATATCTGATCAACTCAGCCTAGACCCTTTGCAGCCTTGCTCTGTTCTGTGCAGTAGGTTGTAACTCGAATTATGCTTCATGTACTTTGACTACTTCCTCCAGGCTTGCTATTTTTCTGAAAGATATCTCCATATGTTGCTTTACTCCATGTTGATAGAGCTCTTTTCACCTTCTTCAATTTGTGGTTGAATACCAGGAAGGGGTCTCCTACAAAATCTGCATTCCAATTTTTTTTTACCACATCCTTAAAAGAGTGATGCTTTACCTAGAAATTGAGGAATCTGAAAGCTTTCTTTGCAGGAGTGGTATTTTGGTTGCAGGCTAGTAACATAGGACAGTGGTCTGACCCTATCTTTGGCAAGTGAATGACTTCCAACTGTGGCTGCCATTGTTGAAGTGCACAGTTAGCTAGACATCTGTCCAATCTTTTGAAGATACAATCTTCCTCTTCTCTCCCATTCCACCATATGTAAATGCTGCCCTTAAAGCTGATCTCAGAGAGGTTGCAGGTGTTGATGCAATGTCTGAAGTCTTCTATTTCATTTAGAGATACTGGGAGTCTTCCAGACTTCTCTTCTTCATCCCATATCACATAGAAACCACCCCCTACCAGCCATGGCATTGTTATATCTCTAGCAAGATTGTACATATTGTCCCACAGCTCAATCCTCTTAGTAGCATCACATTTTGCATATACAAAGGTACCAATGAAAGAAGAGTGTGTCTTCGTGTTTGTCAGTTGTAGTGTTAGTTGTTGTTCCATATCATTTAGTACCTCTGCTTCATGATCACCATCCACAAATACCCATATCTTGTTTGAAACATTGGCATAGCACTTTGGCATCCCAATCTTCCTTCTGTACCCCTCCAGTTTATTAAATTTCTGCTTTGGTTCCATAAGCCCAATAAATTGAAAATGGTGTTGTTTTTGCATATTGATCAGTCACTCAAAAGCTTTCTGAGTGTTGACCAATCTTATATTCCATATGATTCCATTCATGATTGAGGGTGGGGTTTAGATAGGATCCTCCTGGTTTGGACCCCTGACATTACATTTTGATTGTCTTTGCCCTGCTTCTTCTTGCCCCTTTTGGCTGATTTTCTTGCATCCATAAGCTTTGGTGATATGTCTGCTTATCATGCTACATTGATAAGGTTTTGACAAATAGATTCCTCATCAAGGTCCCTTCTTGTTTATGTTGTATGCTCTCCTTCTTGTCTCCTCTGTATTCTACTAATTGTGTATTGATGTCTGCTTGGCTCATTCTTGTGATCGTTGTGGTATGGATCAGCTGTTCTTTATTGGTAGTAGCTTCAAGTGAGGTAGTAGCTGCCTCCTCCAAGTGTTGAAAATTCCTGGCTTGACCTCCAGAATTCTGAGCATTGTGGCAATTGAATTGGGGCTTTGTGAGGATATTTGGCAGACTCACTTCCAATGTCATACTCTCATTGTTGACTATTGAGAACTCCTCATCTTTGTGGTTAATTTGAAAGTCTTCCTTTTTGTCTTGTTGTTGTGCCTTGTCATTTATACTATGTACATTTGGTTCTTCTTCCTCATCAGTTACATCCTCATCACTTCCCCTACCTTCTGGTACTGCTTCTTCATCTGATCCTTCTTCTAATTGCTCACTCCATAGCTTGCCTTCACTGAGTTCGATTCTTTCAGTCTCGTTCACCTCAGGTATCAGGATTTATTGGAATGATTTATTTGTTGTGATGTTGTTGATGGAAGCTCTGTTGACCCAATTGCCTGTTGTTTCTTTGCTTTCAAATGCTATTGCCTTGTCTCCATTTCCATTTACGCCTGCTGGTGTCTTAGTAATATGCAATGGCTTGCTAGTACCTGGAGTGGAAATTAAATGTGTTTCCTTTGAGGCATGTGTTCTCATTGCTTCATCAGCTACAATTAGTTGATTGTTTTCATTGGCTCTGCTCTGCTCAATCTCCAGAGCTGCAAATTTGTTGTTTGTCTGCAATCTCTGCTCCTCTGTAGTAACTGGTGTTGGTGTCCGTCTACTTTTGGATTGGTCTGCTAGCTTTTTGTCCTTGCTTTGAGTTCGATTGACTTCCTTCCATTTTAGGCCAATGTTGCCAACCACCTTGCCACTTGATAGGATCATGAGAGGTGCTGCTTCTTTTGTCTTTTCTTTGGGTTTTTGCTTTTCATCCTTCAATAATTCAGGATGGAGTTTCCAGCATTCTAGCATGTCATGACCCTGCAATTTGCACTGTTTGCAGTATTTGGGTATGAAGTCGTACTGAACTTTTACCCATTCAGTTCTTATGCTCCCTGTATGTTCATTCTCAATATCCATGCGGACCTTCTTTGGTAGTTCTGTTACCAGATCAACTAGAACCTTGACTCGTGCACAACTTGGACGAGTTTTGTTGAGTGTTTCAATATCGACATGCAATGGTTTTCCAACTGCTGAGGCTAAAGAAAAGAGACATTCTTTAACATAATAGGTAGGTAGCAGATTTGGGAATGAAATCCAAGCCATTGCTTTGGACGTTTCTTCTCCTTCTTTGAATTTGGCATCATAAATCAATGTCCTCATCTGATATTCATACCCATCTTTTTCTTTCAGATAGTATACTGCCTTCGATGTGAAGTTGATGAAGTCTTGCCATAGCGTCAGTCGAATTAGTATGTGTGTGTCTCTAAAGAGTCCAATGTTGTAGTTGCCTTTAATTCCACACTGAGTAGGAACTAGCTTGCACAGCTCTTGAATGTCAGGCCACCCATAAGAAAATTTGCTGATTACTGCATATTGAAGGCCTTCGATTATGTTCATACTATCAACTTCTGCTTCTGTAAATTTGACATAGGGCTGACCTTGTAAGAAGCTTGCTCTTTTGAAAGGTATTGGCTCGATTTGTGTAGTTGCATTAGGGTTAACTATTGGGGGCGAATTTAGGGTTGAAGGTCTTAGTATGCGACTGTAGTCTAGGGGTTGTTGGTTGGTTGTGTTTGTGGTGAGTGGTTGGGAAGTGAGGGGAGGAGGTTCGCCAGCCGGTTGAGCTCCGGCCGACGTTGCCATGGATGGCGATGAGAGCTTCGTGTTCGTCGCCTCACTTTCTCTCTCTATCGCCAGAGTCTCTCTCACTAAAAGCCGACCTTTTTCTATTATTCTGCTCAACCAAGTTTAGATATAATTCTTACCTCAATCAAGCCAAATCCAATACCGAGCAAGCCAAACAATACTCCAAAAATGCCATCCTGCGCGTACCGACCTCCGAACGGCTCGAAACTAGCCAAAAGCAACTCAAATATATCAAATAATGCCTAAGGGAACAATTCCAAATGATAAAGGTCGAATCTTCAATCAAAATCCCAGACTCAACCAAAAAGTTGAACCAGGGCCCGCACCTTGGAACCCGATGAAAATCACAAAATCCGATAAGACATTCAATTACGAGTTCAACCATACTTGTTTCACTCAATTCCGACTCCGAATCGATGTTCAAAACTAAAAAATCCAATGTATGAAACTTTGGACAAAATTCCCCAATTTCTCTCTTGAAATCCTCAATTAAATGCCAAAAACAAGGATAGATTCAAGATATAAAATCAAAATTCGCTTCAATCCGAGCTCCATAGCTCCAAATATGATCAAATGACCGAAACCCTCGAAATAAAGTACTTTATAATCACTGTGCAAATCTATGAATCGCGATCGTGAAAATACCATCGTGATCGTGAAGAAGGAATAGCACTTCCCCAGAAAATACTCTACGCGGTCGCATACAAAGCTTCGCTAACGCGAAGAACAAACAACACTGCCTCCAGCAATACATTACGCGATGGCAAATATACTCATGCGAACGCGAAGCACACAGACGACCAAGCTTCGCGAATGCGTCCAATATTACGCGGACGCGTTGAAGAAGCTTCCAACTCTATCTCTCAACTCAGCCCTATGCAAACACGATATACTCTATTCAAACATTAAATGCGATCGGGTCTATCCAATCGCGATCGAGAATAAGAAACATCGTAGCTCCATGTTTCCCTCTATGCCATCGCATCTCCTATTCTGCAATCGCGAAGAACGATCGAGGCACCAGAAACCAGAACACACCACCAATGGAAACATGAAGAAAAATTATATGAATCACGTCCGTAACTTATCCTGGCCCCTCGGGACCCCGTTCGAATATACTAACAAGTCCCATAACATAATATGGACCTAGTCGCAGCCTCAAATCACATATAACAACACCCAAACGATAAATCGCACCTCAATTCAAATTTAAATGAAGTTTCAACTTTCAACTTCCAAAACTCGCGCCGAAATATATCAAATAAACCCGGAATAAACTCAGATTTTGCACACAAGTCCCAAATGACATAACGAAGCTATTTCCAATTCCCGAAACCACAATTCGAACCTGATATCATCAAAGTCAACTCCTGGTCAAACTTATAAACTTTTCAAACCATCAAATTCTCAACTTTTGCCAATTAGCGCCGAAACCTTCTAGAAATATCCAAATGCAAATCTAGGCATACTCCCGACTCCAAATAACCATCCGGACCTAAAGGAATCTTCAATACTCCAATTCGATGTCAAATACTATAAAGTCAAACCTCGTCAACTCTTCCAGCCTAAAGCTTCAATCATGGAATTCGTTCTTCCAAATCGATTTCGAATAACCTGAAAACCAAAAACGATAGTTCACACAACTCATAATATATCATATGGTGCTACTCAAGACTTCAAATAACTGAACAGAATACAAATGTTCAAAACGACCGGTCGGGTTGTTACATTCTTCCCCACATAAACATATGTTCGTCCTCGAGCGTGCTAAGAGTTGTGACAAAGCCGTCAATCACTGTGTAACCTTTCCATGCACATACCCGGGGTGATCCCACGTCACCCTAATACATATAATCATGACAACACAACATAACTCTAGATCTTTAATTAAACCTTAGCCCATAAACCTTGGAACCCAATTTTCAATATCAGAATTTCCTTACAAGACTCGAATGTCGCACCTACACATTGTATAAGTCTGAAAAAGTTGCATCAAGTCATATCCATAACCCAAGATGTAATCATATGATATACCACCTAACTCAGACGCTCAGAGTAATAACTTTTGACCACGGTAGCTGCTCAAAAACACTTGGTACTGATAATAACCTTATCACAAACAAAACATCATCCCAAACCTTCATACACTGCCAAAGATGAATGAAACACATAGAAACATTAGGATCAACAAGTCACGGAGCCCTCTCTCATCTGACAAGAACCAAAGCCAAATCCGTAGCCGACATACAATATTATTTCTCTATACATACTGTAATCAAATCCGATAGTACCCATTTTAGGTCCAATGACCTCATCTCATCAAACACAACCATTCTACTGACAGGCCACAGAAACACAACCTAAAGCCACAAACCATGAAATTCATAACTAATAAGCAACAATTCAAATGCACCCAGACATGGGGTTTAGTGTTTAATGACAATGAAAGGTTTTTAATGTAAATTATTTTCTGTGTATAACTACCACATTAATATAATTTCCCATAGCATTTGAATATTGATAATTTCTTATTCCAGATGTTTGTCTATATACATTTCATACAGGTTTTAATAAGCTAAGAATGTGGAATGTACATCTAATGACCATCTTTCTTTTTCGGCATGTACATATTTGGGCCTGTTGGGTTTTTATCAAACTCAGGCCCAAACCAGCTTTGTTGCATTTCCTAGAAGGTCCAGTTAGCTATAGCCACATTTTTCAATTGCTGGGCCTACCTTCTTGAGGCCCAACCCTCAGAGTCCAGTTTTTTTTCCCTCATTTGTTTCATTATTAGTTTGCTTCCTTAATCTAGTTTACTGCTTTATTATTTCACCTAGTGCCTTGTCGCTTCGTCATATATTTTTATCATGTAATTAACACTCATCTATTAGATCATGCACTTTATCTTCATGCTTTAATATCACCTGAAACATAGGCAAACTTTAAATAATATAGGATTTAAAGAGAATTAGTTAATAATTAATCTTCACTCCACTAATTATAATTTATTCTTTTTGTTCACTCACCTCTCTTAAAAGATTTTGAAGCCCAGCTCTAGTCAAAACAGCAGCCTCATTTTCATAAAGGAAATTAGAAAGAATCATCGGTTTTACTAACAAGAAGCAGAAATCAAATTTTCATAAAACAGTGAAGTATTATCGCCCAAAAAAATAGATTTCCAAAGGCTGCCTCTTTTCAAAATTTTGAAATCAAAGTACATTCAGGCTGACTCCCTTACAAACATTTTTTAGAGTTATATAAACACTCATTCCTTAAAACAACTGCATATATAACTTAATCACATTATTACAAGCCTTATAAAATATGAACTACTTTCAGAACTCTTTTAACCTTTCATAACTATTTTATAATATCACATCCTTCTTAAGTCTTACATCCCTTGTATATACCCTCCCTTAAATATATATATATATAGTCGGCCATGCTTAATGGTAATTAAGCATAGAATAAATAACTAGTTCCTAAAAAATTAGTCTAAGTCCTATGGAGCTACCTCAAGCTGATTTTAAGGGGTGCCTAACATCTTCCCTTTAGAAGAACAAGAACCCTTACCCATAATCTCACCGGTTTGCAGACCTATAAGGAACATGACTTATTAATTAAATAGGTACCCTAGTATACCTTTAAATATTAGGTGGCGACTCTCTTTTATCAACAACAGAAAAATTACAAGTTGAATCCTGTCTTGACTAGTGCAAAATCGGGTACAACAAAGAGTAGTTTGGCCATGAATGAAATTCTACCTTTAACCTCTAATCTATTGACATTTAATCCCATTAGGTTTAGTGTTTAATGAAAATAAAGGCTTTCACTGTAAATTACTTTATCATCTGTGACTCCACACTAGTTCTCATATTCGGGATTGCTATTGATCGTTATAATTTGTCTTGGGCCCATACTAGTTTCATTCATACATAATTATGTACATTGAGTATCATATCTAATGACCTTTTTTTGTTTCTTGAACATGTTGCTGATGTCCGTTCTCGCTACCTGCTGGGCCTACTTTCCTTTAGGCCCAAACCAGAGTCCGTTCATCTTCTCTACTGCTTTATTAAGTTTACTGTCCTTATTTCCTACATGTATATAACACATATAATAATTTATTGAATGCTTTACTTTATATCTTTGAATCATAAGAACAATCTAGGTAACCCATAAAAGAATAGGATTACAAGTAGTGTTAGACTTTATAGTATATAATTATAATTCATTAATTATTTATAATATTCATCTCTTAATGTTCTCTAACAGTTTTTATGAAGTCTTTTTGAAACCAAAAAATCCTCAGCAAAGGACGACAGTCTTCTCTTTCAAAAACCAGAAACAGAATCCAAAATTGATCTACTAAAACTGAGTTTTTCTATATATAAAAATCAAACAAATGCCGCTGCCCAACCAAAAGCTTCTAACAATTTCTTCAAAGATACGAGATGAGATTTGAGAACCAAGGTATACTTGAGGCCCATTTCTTCATATGGCTACACCATTTTAAAAGTTAAAAGACATGTGTTTTAAAACTTAGCTAAGATATGGCTAAGAAATGATCTTAGTAATTAAATAGGTACCCTAGTAAACCTTTACATATTAGGTGGCGACTCTCTTTAGTTGTCAGCAGGGAAACCACTAGTTGAATCTTGTTTTGACTCGTGCAACATGTTGACGGCCAATTTTGACCCTCCCTTTTTAAATTAATTTATTTATACTTGATAATTTACAGTAAATATTTTTAAAGTGTCTTCTAGTAAAAGATACTTATTTTTCAAATTAATTAAGTATTAATTTATAAAATTAATCGCGTAGTATTAACATTATGTAATTACAAATAAAGTTACTATTTTTAATATTATTAAAATATTATATATATATATATATATATATATATATATATATATATTACATAAGTTCTATAATTAATTTGATAAATTACTCTTTCATTTCTAGTTAATTCGATTATTATGTGAAATTCGAAATTAGTGTGGCAATTTAGGAAAATTAAAATCTTTTACAAATAATAATTAAAGTAATTAGTAGTATATGTTGTAATTATAATTTTTGCCACCTTTATTGAAAATTATTAAGTTTATATAAATTAAATTCAAAAAGGGTTAAAAGACAAAAGGGTCACAATTGCAGTTCTCAAATCAAAGCAAAATGGCCATTCTTTAAATTATTCTTGGCCCAATTGATAAGCCCAATCCGAAAATACACCCAACCCAAACATCCATCTCTTTCCACTATAGCGATCCCAGCCACTCTCTTCAAACCAATCGACTTGTGACACACCACCCTCCCTCACCACTCACACAAGAAACACAAACGGATCTGAACGCGTCCGTTCCTCAGATCAACGGCTCACAGTTGATATTCGTTTCTTTTTAATTAAACTCCAGAGATCTAATCTCAACCATCCAAATTCTTTTGATCCAATGGCCCCCAATTTTCCCCACTTAAATCATTTCTACAAAATCTAATTACCAAATAATTTGAGCAGTTGATAAACAGATCCAATGGCTCCCCTTCCGTCTCTCATCTTTAAGCCTAAAGACCAAACAAATCCCCCAGAAACCCTAATCATTTCCCCGCCTCATTTCCCTTTCCTCTCTCCTTTCTCTCCTCTCAATCAACCATTACTCTCAGAACCTTGCACAAATTCGTGCAAGGTCACTAAAAAATATTGTAATCATCTCTCATGTCCCTGCTACACCACAAACATTTCTTATAATTCCCTTTTCCATCACAAATCCAAGACCCCTAAATCCAAAACCCTAAGCTCAAACGAGAAACCAACTGATTTTCTCTCATCAGTCAAAATCGGAGCCTGAAACTACCATTCGCCTTCTGAAATCCGCGAATCTTGCTGCAAAATCCCTTTTTCAATCACAAATTCAAACATCTAAATCCTGAAACCCTAGACTCAAGTATGCAACATGAAATCTCCGATCTTTCTTCGTGTTCCGTCAAATGGGAGCGTGCATGGAGTCGTCTCAGAATTTATTATGAGGATTCGATATCCAGTAGTCAAACTTAGTGAACTCTGGACATTAGGGTTTTAACCACCGGTCCAAAGCCTTCTACGGTCAACCCTCGTGTTTAGGTAAAATCGACTATGTTTTCCCCTCTACTATTGCTTTGAAATCTCTGAACCCCTAGAGCTTTAAATGGCACTATAAAAGGGGCCTTTACTGTTCTCACCAACACACGACCCAACACTAAAAAACACCTACAATGTAGTCTAAGAGCAATTTTGATATTAGAAAACCTAGATTTCTTACTGTTTTCTTCTTTTCGTTTCTGAGTACTATTGCTGCTTCGAGCTTGAAGTTCTGATGTCTTAAGAAACTAAGAGATATCCTCATTTGGTCTGCTACCCTCAAAAAGGTCAGTATATTCCTCATTTCTCTCTTTTACTTGTCTCATCTGGAAAAAAAAATGTGCTAGTTATCTTCTAATAATTATAGTTGCTTTGATGTTTGTAGCTAGTATGGGAATGCTTATGTTCCGTTTATGATACTATATTGTCTTCTTGTGATCATTTGTCATGTCTCTTGAGCCTTTGATTGATGATTGATCAAGTTATTATGTGATTCCTGATGATTCTTGATGATTTTCATTCCTGAGTTCCAACAGTCCGCATGTTTAAGTTGTAATATGCCTTGAATGATTGTTCATACTTACCTAACTCCACAGCCTTTTATTGATGATTCTACAATAATCTACCTTTATATATTGTACCCCTGTATTCTGTTAGTGTTGTGGTTGAGTTTATTGTTTGATGATCTTGATTAAGATGAATCTGAAAGTTCATAAGTTCATGACATGAAAATCTGAGTGTCTAAATGATTTCCTTCTCTATACCTGTATATGCTAACCCTAAACACAACTTCTAGGTGTTTACTATGGCATTCACATGATTATACATAATTGTTGGTTGCATTTTCGTATAGCAATCTTCTTTGAGTTGAACTTTCTTCTTTTCATGAACCCCAGTAGTTCTATTATATACATTTTGTTAAGATGGAGTTATCCTTTTCTTCATAGAACAAATCATAATCCTATTTTTGTTATAAGTAACTGATAATTGCTGTTAAGTTGAACTTGGTTGTGTCATGATTAGTTTACATCTTCAGTTACATGTTTAATTCAAAACTTACTTTGTGGAAGTACTTCCCTGTCTTTAATCTCTTTAAACTACTACTGCTTTGTGAAGCTTACATCTTTGAGATTATCTCCATAAAAGTAGGACTTAATTAAATCAAGTGATAATTTTAAAAGCTGAAGCATGACTACTTCATATTTAGATACTAAGTTATACTATATATCTGAATTATACTTGTTTTGATACAATACTTCCTTTATCTGTAACTCCCTCTCTTCATGACATGTTTAACTTGATCCTGTAATGTGCAAAGCTCCCCTGTCCATATGAAGTTACTACCTCACTTGCCCTGCCTATGTATAGCTGACTAAATATTGCAAGTATCCTTGTTTGACTCTATGATTCCATGTTCTTGTCTTAAATTGTGCTTAGTCCTTTCCCTATTACTAATTTGAAACTGGACCTGATCCTTAAATCTTTTGAGATGTCCATTTTTGATACTATTTGAACATGATGGCCTGTGTAACGACCCGACTGGCCGTTTCGAGCTCCAGTGCGTCGTTCCGCAGTTTGAGGCTATGACTAGCTTCACTTCATGTTTTGTGACTTGTACATGTGGTCAAAATTGATTTTCGGGATGTTCAGAGTTGTTTCGGATGGAAAATTCTCAATTAAGAAGCTTTAAATTGGAAGAGTTGACTAAAGTTTGACTTTTGAGTAAACAACCTCGGAATCGGGATTTGAAGGTTCCACTAGGTTCGTATGATGATTTTGGACTTGGGCGTGTGTTCGGGTTGACTGTCTGGTGGCCCGGGAGCATTTCTGTTCTTAATAAGGAATGTTGGCATTTTTTAAGGTTTTAGAATTTCCCAAGTTTTGTTTGAATTAGACTTTGGTGTTATCGGTGTCCGTTTGGGGTTCTGAGCTTGGAATTGGTTCGTATCATGATTTGTGACTTGCACGTAAAGTTTAGCATCATTTCGGGATGTTTAAGTGTAATTCGAATGCGTTCGGCAAAGTTTGAAAGTTGGAAAGTCGAAAAAAGGGTTTTGGCCGTCGATTTGTAATTTTGATGTTATTTGACGTGATTTGAGGCTTCGACTAAGTTCCTATCATGTTTTGGGATGTGTTGGTATGTTTGGATGGGATCCTGGGGGCCTCGAGGGTGATTCGAATTTGAAATCGAGATGAGGTTGGACTTAGGGAACTGCTAAAGTGCACTAGGTCTGGTGCTATCGCACCTGCGAAGGATTTGGTCGCAAGTGCGAGACCGTAGGGGTGTGTTTGGCATCGCAGGTGTGGAATTTTGATGGGCAGAGGGGATGTGCAGGTACGAGGTTTTGGCCGCAGCTGTGAGATCGCAGATGCGGGAAGGAGATGTGTAGGTGCGAGGGGGCGTGAGGTCATCATTTCCGCAGAAGCGAAGCCCAAGTCCCAGGTGTGATTCCATAGAAGCGAAGTCTGGTACGCAGAAGCGAAGGCAGGGAACTTCAGGGGAAATTGCAGAACCGGAGATTTGGCCGCACCTGCGTGGCCGCAGAAGCAGTTTAGTGAACTACAGGTGCGAAATGCCTGGGCAGTGTATTATTTCGAAGGGTTTCGAGATTTCTTCATGTTTGGACTTTACAAGCTCAGTTGGAGGCGATTTTTGAGAAGGATTTCACGAGATTTCTTGAGGTAAGCCAATTTTGGTCAATTTTTATCTATTAATATTAAATACCCATTGAATTTTCCACCTAGATTATGTGTTTTTAACGTGGAATTTGTGGAATATCGGGCTAGGGATTAAAGAGTAAGATTTGGGGATTTGAGAGGCAATTTGATGTCGGAACTGGCTGATTTTGGTATGGCTGGATTTTTTCTTGAATGAGTGTTCGGATTTTGTAAATTTTGTTAGATCTCGAGGTGCGGGCCCGGGGTTTACTTTTTAGACGGATTTGGGAATTGTTATAAATTGATTAATTATGAATATTGGAGTATATTTTTATTAGTTTTCATATTTTTTGATCTGCTTCGGATTGATGGACATCGGTTTGAGGTGTTAGAGAGGCATTGGATCCGATTGTGGAACTCTGGAGCGAGGTAAGTCTCATGTCTAACCCCGTGAGGGGGAAACTACCCCTAGGTGATGTAGTTGTTATGTGCTACTAGTTGTGGTTGCTACGTATGCACGAGGTGACGAGAGTCCGTACGTAGCTAAAGCATGTTTTGTCTGGGTAGACTTAGGACTTTATCATGTAATATTTGAATTATTTGAACTCATTTTTGCTAGCTTAATTAAGTGAATTCATAATTGAAATTTATTTAGGAGTATATATTAGTCCGAGCGTTATCACCTTGAGTTGTTGGCAAAATATTTGATAAACGGTAAAAGGGTATATCCACCTTATGCTCATGTACTATATTGTAAGCACGTATCTCATAATTTGATAAGTTCCTTCCTTTCCTGTGGAGCAGGCCAAAACGCATTAGTAATGTATTGAGATGCATCTCTGGTTCGTACCGGTCGACCCTCGGCAGTGTACACACCACTTTGGATTGGGCCAAACGACCTCAGCATAATCATGCGTTATATCGCTAGCAGTCCCATATTCATGAGATTATCCTTCCACTGATGTTTGGCATTTTATATGATATTCCTTATCCATTTAAGAATTGCCCTTGATAGTTTCCGAGCACTTGAAAAGAAGTCGGACTTCTATAAAAAATAGGGAGGAATCAATGCAACCTTTTGCACCTATTCTATGCTAATGATCGTTAAAAGAAATTTTTACCTCACTGCTACTGTTGTGCTTCATATATGTTTATGATTTATCATACGGCTTTATTGGACCTCTAGTAAGTGTCGATGTCCACCCTCGTCACTACTTCTCCAAGGTTAGACTAGATACTTACTGGATACGCGTTGATTTGCATACTCATGCTACATTTTTGCACTAAATGTGCAGGATCTGACAGGTTCATTTAGTGGTCATCTTGGTGCGTAGACACAGCTGCTGAGGAAACTTTATAGTGAGCTGCATTCCAGGCTACGTATCGTAGCCCACGGAGTCTCCATCGTACTATTTTCTTTATCTATCTTATTTATATTCCAGACAGATGTGTATTATTATTTTACTCCTTAGTAAATTCTCATGCACTTGTGACACTGGATTTTGGGAAGATTCTAGTTGATGCTTACGGGTTTACATATTATTATCACCTTTTATATGTATGCAATACTAAATATGTATGTACCCATGATTTTAAAGGCGTAAATTTTCTTCCTCAATAAAATTTATGATTTTGAAAGTAATAAAGTGAACAGTTAAACGACGACGTTGGGCGTCATTACGGTCTATAGTTGCTTCTGGGTCGTGACAGCTTGGTATCATAGGTTCACTTGGGTCTCACGAGTCATGAGAAAGTCTAGTATAGTCTTGCGGATCAGTACGAAGATGTATGTACTTATCTTCAAGAGGCTATAGGGCTGTTAGGAGCACTTCCCTTCTTGATTCCTCGTCATGCGATTTGATTTCATTGAAGCTTATTCCTTCATTTCCTTCTTACTCAATATTATGCGACGTGGAGCGCATAGTATCAATCGGGCATCGAGGAGTTGTAGTGGTACTACAAACGTGGTGCAGGATATTTCTCCCTGCATATTCGGGTAGGCTATTATCGTTGCCTTGCGGAAGGGTATTCTGTCGTTTCAGCCCAGTATTAGTATTTCCAATGGTTTCGAGGCTATGCACAGATTATTATGATGTTCATGCTTTGTTATCGCATAGTGTTGGTTTTGACAGTAGGGTGCTTGTTTGTGTGTCGAGGCAATGAATGATTCGAACGAAGGAGTTCTCAGTGTATGGTTTAGAGGTTCGGTATTTAGCTCTAGAGGAAAAAAAAATTAAACTATGGATGTTCAGGCTTTGGTAGATGGAGTAGCGAGATCGGATATTATCGAACATGGTAAAAAATTCTCATTTGTGGTGTGGTGTCATCATCCTTGTTTGAATGCATTAAGGTTCCTCGGTGTTATGGTCTCCTTTAATTTCCTTCGGGGTAGGGTGTTGTGGGATGGTGCCGAAGCAGCGGTTATTAGAGATTGTGGTGTATGGCGGCTTCAGTGTCGAACCGGTGTTTCTAATGTTGATGGCTCGAGAGAGATGATCTTTATAGAGTCTCGGAGTAGGTGGCAATTTACCTGTTCGGGTGCTACAAAGATGAATTATGATTTGCGGCAATATTTTGGGTAGCGAAGGATGAGGAAGGACATGGTGGGAGGTGTCTCCCGGTGGTTGCTAGCAGGCCAAGTATGAACAACAGAGGCTGAGAAGTTACTTAAGGAGATGGGTTTAGCAAAGTGGGAGTGGCAGAGCAGCGTATGGATTCCGTAGTAGGATAGCCACATACTTTGAGGAAGATTAGAGCGATTTGGGATCATGGTGGACAATGACTAAGTCTATAAATTTCATTTGGGACGGTGGCTACTGTACTGAGGAAGATTGAATATGATAGAGAGGAGTTTGATCGGAATGAAGAGGGGTGTAAAAGCTTGATTATCATTATGGGATACGAGTGACTTCGAGTTTGGAATGTATTGTCGGACTTTCAGTTTATGTCAACGGGGAAGGAATAGACCTTTACAGCTGGTGGACGAGTATGGGCTCAGGAGGGATTGCTGATTTCATGGTAGTTGTAACCAAGGCAATGTCCTTGGAAGATATCGAAATGGAATTCCACAGGTGGGCTATATCATGTGAGCAGGTTGGCTGTTGCGTGATTCTTGATGAAGTTTCTAGGAAGAGGTCTACTTTATACATAACAGAAGGCATGTACTGGGATGTGAGCTTGGATCGCTTGAAGAAGATGTGACTGTTAGGAGGTCGAATATGCGATTGTGGCTAATAATTTGGAATGTTTTATATGAAATGTTTGTCATGGGATTGCAAGAATTTGGCGGGTTAACGGTGCGAAATCATGGTAATAGAGAAGGCGGAATTATTGTGGGTTCTAGATTTATGTGATTGTAGCTTAAAGCTAAGCGGGGGAGCCCACAATCTACTATTGGGTTACGTGGTTGTCTGCTTGTGCGGCTTCTATTTATCTGTATAATGGTGGACTATTTATGACTAAGAAAAGGAAACATTAGGGGTAATTCGAGCAAAGAACTTGATGAATCTTTCTATATTTTGCCTTATCGATTCATGTGCAGGTTTTGGGAAGACTTAGAGTTTATGCTTCTTGTGGATGTGATGTACAAGGAAAGAAATTCATCCGGTTGCTTCTTTGGGAGTTTTCATGTGCTAACAGAGCGTTGGAGTTTGGTTATATTCGGGACCAGGTCAGAGTGGGTGACTCTCAACAGTGGTTCTAATAGGTTCAAGGATATAAGCGGGTCTCTAAGGATTTTGGGTTCGTTGTGTGGCTGAAGATCGAGATTTTGCAGTAGAGTGTGAAGAATATTTGGGAATTTTCTATGTTATCATCGGGACTGTGGGGCAGTACTGGAGAAATGGGAGAAACAGCTTCGTATTCGCGAAAGCTCTTCCAGAATGGGAGTACCAATTCGAGATGCCATTGTGCGCAAGAGGAGGGTATGCGATGGTCCATGGGTATTGAGACAATGTGATCTCGTGGTTTGGGTCACTGGGGACAAGTGTTGATTGAGTTTCGTTATGTTTTTAAATGGAGCTATTATTATTTCTAAGGCAAATCAATAGTAAATTAGAAGAAGTGGGGTCGGTTAGTAATTGTTTTGAATCAGCATGATTGTGGCAACGATCAGTTCCTTCGGCGTGCTAAGTTATACGGGTGGTTTGTGGTTGTACGTGCAGGTTTGACAGCCACAATAATTTTCTTGATTTGGGAAGTATTCCATTCTAATGACCATGTTGTGTAAATAGTTCTCGAAAGAGTTATGATGGTTTAGACCACGACTTGAGGTTTGTATTTTCTGCTGCCGTGGGAGTTCAGTTGCGTGTTGCAATAGTTCTTCTGAAATGAGTTAAGTGAAAGGTTTCTAGCCAATGAAGTGTTTATTCTACTAGTGGTTCAGGAGTTATGATGAAGTTCTTAGATTCTCGCGTAGTAGCACGTTAGGAGCAGTGTGCCGTATAGAAATTTGAAGTTGAGGATTAAGGTTGCGGTTGGGTGTTAATAAGAATTTCATGAGCTCGGATGAGCAGGGAGGATTTCAGATGTCCAGAGTATGTCAGCGCTATCTTAGTGTCGCCTGCTAACGTGCCCTGTGTAAGAGGCATTGGGTAGTACTTTGCAGATTCTTGATTTGCTTTACAAAATTAGTACGACTAGCGGTATGGAGGTACAGACTTTGCTACCTAGTGCGGAAGGTCATGGGGGCATATCCCACGGAAAAACAAATTTGATAAGTGTGGCATGTTAGTCACTTGATTGTTAAAGATTGAAACCAAGTATGGAGATTCTGGTACTATCGTTAATGTGAGAGTTTATGCTTGAAAGGCGCTCTATTCCTTTGGTGTTGGACCATGGGAGTTTGTTCCAGATTGGAAGGCTGCTCGTATGTGTCATGAATAGGGTCATTCTGTATCTTTTAAAGGTTGTTGGCTAGCATGGGATGATCAGAATTAGCTTGAGGTTCGTCGGTGGGTCAAATGTGAATGTTTGTTCTACATCAGGTCGGATGTGTTCATTCAGCATAGCGCTCCATATGGAGGAATCTTCAAGAATTGAATGTTATCCCTGGTGTAGGATATTCTATATAATACTCTATTGTGCCATGTGGGTTGTGAGACAGCTTAGTTATTCGCACATGTGTTGTGATCTCGTGTAGCTGGTGGTGTTATTGTCACGACCCGACTCCCTATCCTGGTTGTGATGGCGTCTCTCTTGAAGACAAGGCCAGCCAATTCGAACTAAAACTCGATTTAAGCAGTTATGACAGTACTTACATATTTTAATTAGAGCAAATTGCGGAAATGTACCTAACCATCTCGATAACAGCCCAAACCGGGGTGTCACAATGTCATGAGCAACTAATGAAATCCTAATAATAAGATTACTATTACAATATCTCTGGCACAATTGTTTGAAGAAAGTGAAAAAAACAAGATAAAAGAGATATGGGGCTGCGACGCCAACAGCTACCTCATAGTCTCTGAATCACCGCTCTGACAGTCGTAGTCAATGCCACGGAGCGGAATCAATAACGCCTGAATTTGCACACATGGTGCAGGGAGTAATGTGAGTACTTACAACTCAGTGAATAATAATCATAAATAATGGCGGAAAGGAGAAACCACACACAAAGAACAAGGCAATCCACATTGAAGCAATAAAACATCATTAAAATAGTAAATCGATGAGAATCAAGTAGAAATCCTTTCAACCGGTGAAAACATGTGAGTTTTTCAAGTAGATGACGTGAAGTAAAAGAAAACATTTAAAACCGCCCCTTGGGCTCAGTATCTTTTAAAAACACGCCCCTCGGGCAATATCACAAAACAGTATCAGCCCCTCGGGCATATCACATGGTACAACATCGGCTCCTTGGGCTCATCACATCACAATATCAGCCCCTCGGGCTATATTTCACATCACACTAGGTACCCTGCACTCACTGGGGGTGTACAGACTCCGGGAGGGGCCCCTTACGGCCCAACCGCTATATCATATCTCGTAGTGGCGCGCCACCTGATCCCATTATATCTCGTGGCGGCGTGCCACCGGATCCCATTATATCTCGTGGCGGCGTGCCACCGGATCCCATTATATCTCGTGGCGGCATGCCACCCGATCCCATTATATCTCGTGGGGGTGTGCCACCCGATCCCATTATATCTCGTGGCGGCGTGCCACCCGATCAATTTTATCATATCCCGTGGTGGCGTGCCACTCGATCCCATTTACATCATATCTCGTGGCAGCGTGCCACCCGATCCCATTTACATCTTTTAAAAATGTCATTTAAATCTCAAAACTGAGTAAAAGTGGCTGAGTTATAAAACAGTAGAAAACAACATGTCTAAGTTCAAATAATGAATCAGAACAGTGAGAAAACAGTGATAGATACCCCTGAAGGGTTCAAATAACCGGTACGAAGCCCAAATATGGCAATCAGCCCAAATCATGATGATATCAAATAAGTTTTCAATCAAATATGTAGTAAAATCATCAATCGGATGGATCAAGTCACAATCCCCAGTAGTAAATGACCCCACGCTCATCATCGAGCGTGTGCCTCACCTCAATATAGCACTAAGATGTGCAATCCGGGGTTTCAAACCCTCAGAACATCATTTACAATCACTACTCACCTAGAACCGGCTAAATTCTTAGCCCGCGATGCCTTTGCCCTTTGAATTGGCCTCCGCGCGAATCAAATCTATCCAAAATTAGAACTAATATGTCACAATATGCAGGGGTAACAAAGCCCACGCGAAAATAAACAATAAATGCTAAAAAATCCCGAAATTAGCAAAACCCGAGCCCACTTCTCGAAAATCAGTAATTTTCACCTCAACGGGTTCCTTATCTCCTCACAAGTTCAACCATATGAAATTTATCGAATTCCGACAACAGTTCGACCTCCAAGTCTTAAAATTTAAGCTTAAGGGTTTTCTACAAATTTTCCCACTTAAATCACCAATTACATACTAGAATAGCAGTAGATTTGGGTAATTTGACCAAGATCGAGTTAGGAATACTTACCCCAATGTTTGCCTTTAAAATCTTCCAAAAATCCCTTCAAGATTAGTTGCAATCCAAGTTCTATTGCTCCAACTATCTTCAAGATGGCCAAAACTCCTTCTTTTAAGAATCTGTCTAAGAAAATCTCCTCTGAATATAGTTTTGAGGTTGATTTGCTGTTATTTTATGGTGTTTGGAGGTGTTCCTCTTTGTGGGTAACGAAAATGGATTTTGCATGGCAAATGGGTACTGATTTCTCTTTATAAAGGGGTCAAAAGTCGAGACAAAAACGGTCCTGTCAGGACTAAAATGCGATAGCATATCTGTCGCATAACAGATATGCGGTCCGCATATTTGATGCGACCATAGCAGATTGTACCCTAGTCTTCATCGCAAAGTCAGTGTGAGGCATGGTTTGCAGTCCGCATTTCAAGAACGCGATCGCATTCTCTACCGCATTCTTGTCGTTAATTTTTGCCCAAAACACAGTCTTGATCTGCGATTTGAATGTAAGATTTGTGGTTCGCATGCTAGAAATGCGACCACATTTCCTGCCGCATTTCTAACATGAACTTTGCCTGGAAATCTGACTGGGTTTGCAATCTCTTTGAGAGATATGCGGTCCGCATTTGAGAAATGTGACCGCCTTCTCGGCATCTGGTTTTTCTGCAAGTTTTCTTTCCAACGATGAAATAGTTCGTTTAACCACCCAAATACTCACCCGAGGCCGCTGGGACCTCAACCAGATATACCAACCTACCCATAACATTATTCAAACTTGTTCCGACCTTCGAAACGCTCAGAACAACCTATCAACACCAATTCGCGTCGGATTCAAGCCTAAGGATTTAAAAAAATCTTCTAAATTGCCCTTTTGATCTAAACCCTACCAAACCACGTCCGAATGACCTGAAATTTTACACACAAGTCCTAAATCACATATCGAAGCTACTGCAACTTTCGGAATTCCATTCCCACCCTCGGATCAAAATCTCGCCTATCAACCGGAAATCGCCAAAAATTCCAACTTCACCAATTCAAGCCTAATTCTACACGTGACTTCCAAATCCAGTTCCGATCAGACTCCTAAGTCATAAATCACCTACCGAAACTAACCGAATCGTCGGAATTCACATCTGAGCCCTCTAACTCATAAGCCAACTTCAAGTTGACTTTTACAACTTAAACCCTCTTGAAAGAGACTAAGTGTCTCATTTCTTACCAAATCTACTCCGAACGCAAACTATTCAACGAAATTACATAAAACACGGATAACGAAGCATAAAAAGGTAGAAATGGGGAAAACCTTTCATGGGCGACACTTTCAGCAAGACCTTCTCACCAACCATGTAGGACACATCTCGAACCTTCCTATCGACATAACTCTTCTGCCTCGACTGTTGTGTACGGAGCCCCTCCTAGATCACTTTCACCTTTTCTAGAGCATCCCGAACCAAGTCAGTCCCCAATACCCTAGCCTCGCCAGGCTCATACCAACCAACTGGAGATCTACACCGCCTCCCATACAAAGCCTCATACGGAGCCATCTGAATACTTGACTTGTAGCTGTTGTTATAAGCAAACTCTGCAAGCGGTAAAAACTCATCCCATGAACCTCTGAAATCAATAGCACATGCACGCAACATATCCTCCAATATTTGGATAGTATGCTCGGACTGCCCATCTGTCGAAGGATGAAAAGTTTTGCTCAACTCCACCTGAGTACCCAACTCCCTCTACACGGCTTTCCAAAACTGCGAAGTGAACTGAGTACCTCTATCTGAAATGATAGAAACTGGAACACCATGCAGCCGAACAATCTCTCGGATATAAATCCTTGCCAACCACTCTGAAGAATAGTTAGTACACACAGGAATGAAGTGCACAGACTTGGTCAACCGATCCACAATCGCCCAAATAGCATCGAAGTTCTTCAAAGTCCGTGGGAGTCCAACAACAAAGTCCATAGTGATCCGCTCCCATTTCCACTCAGGAATAGCCATCTGTTGAAGCAAGCCACCGGGTCTCTGATGCTCATATTTTACCTGCTGACAGTTGAGACACCGAGCTACAAATCCCACAATATCTTTCTTCATCCTTCTCCACCAATAATGTTGTTTCAAGTCCTGATACATCTTTGCGACACTCGGATGAATGGAATACCGCGAGCTATGGGCCTCATCCAGAATCAACTCTCGAAGCCCATCCACATTGGGTACACAAATCCGGCCCTGCATCCTCAACACTCCATCGTCGCCGATCGTCACATTTTTAGCATTATTATGCTGGACTCTGTCCTTAAGGACAAGCAAATGCGGATCGTCATACTGACGCTTCCTAATGCGATCATATAGCGAAGACCGAGAAACCACGCAAGCCAACACCCGATTGGTTTCCGAGATGTCTAATCTCACAAACCTATTGGCCAAGGTCTGGACATCGACCGAGAGAGGTCTCTACCCGACTGGAATATATGCCAAACTCCCCGAACTCACTGCCTTTCGGCTTAAAGCATCGGCCACCACATTGGCCTTTCCCGGATGGTATAATATAGTGATATCATAATCCTTGAGCAATTCTAACCATCTCTGCTGTCTCAAATTAAGATCCTTTTGCTTGAACAAATGTTGAAGGCTACGATGATCCGTAAACACCTCACAAGATATGCCGTAAAAGTAATGCCTCCAAATCTTCAAAGCATGAACTATGGCAGCTAGCTCCAAATCATGCACGGGGTAGTTCTTCTCATGAGGCTTCAACTAACGAGAAGCATAAGCAATAACTCTACCCTCCTGCATTAGTACATAACCGTCCCAACTCTCGAAGCATCACAATATGCGGTATACGAACCTGAGGCTGATGGTAGAACTAATACTGGAGCTGTGGTCAAGGCTGTGTTGAGCTTCTGAAAGCTCTCTTCACATTTGTCCGACCATACAAATGGAACACCCTTCTGAGTCAATTTGGTCAAGGGCGATGCAATGGATGAGAATCCCTGAACAAACTGGCGATAGTAGCCTGCCAACCCAAGGAAGCTACGAATCTCTGTGGCTGAGGACGGTCTAGGACAACTCTGAACCGCCTCTATCTTCTTTGGATCGACCTGTATACCTGAACTGAGCCAAAACTCACACTTAGAAAATTTTGCACAGAGCTTTTCCTCCCTCAATCTCTGCAATACAACTCGGAAATGCTCTGCGTGCTCTTCTTGACTACGCGAGTACACCAGAATATCATCAATGAATATCACCATGAACGAATCTAGATAAGGCCCAAATACATTGTTCATCAACTGCATGAATGCTGCTGGGGCATTGGTTAGCCCGAAAGACATAACGAAAAACTCATAGTGACCATATCTAGTCCGTAATGCAGTCTTAAGAATATCTGCATCCTTGATCTTTAACTAGTGATATCCTGAACGTAGATCAATCTTGGAGAACACTCGCGCTTCTTGAAGCTGGTCAAATAAATCATCGATACGAGGCAAAGGATACTTGTTCTTGATCGTTACCTTATTCAATTGCCTATAATCGATGCACGTTCTCATCGTGCCATTCTTCTTCTTCACAAACAGCACAGGTGCACCCCAAGGTGACACGCTAGGCCGAATGAACACCTAATCTAGGAGTTCCTAAAGTTGCTCCTTTAATTCTTTCAACTCTGCTGGTGCCATACGATACGGCGGAATAGAAATGGGCTGAGTGCCCGGCACTAGGTCAATACCAAAATCAATATCCCTGCCCGGCAGGTTTGCAGGAAATACATCAGGAAAATCCGTCACAACTGGAATAGAGTCAATGCTTGGGGTCTCAGCTCCAATATCCCTCACAAACGCTAGGTATGAAAGGCAACCCTTTCCAACCATACGTTGGGCCTCTAAGAGCGATATCACCCTACTAGAAACATAATTAGTAACGCCATGCCACTCGATCCGCGGTACACCCGGCATAGCCAGAGTAACTGTCTTAGTATGATAGTCTAAAATAGCACGACACAGAGATAACCAATCCATGCCCAAAATGACATCAAAATTTATCATGCTTAATAGCAATAGGTCCACTCGGGTCTCCAGACGCCCAATAATTACTACACACGATCAGTACACACGGTCTACAGCAACAGTATCACCCACGGGGGTAGACACATGAACAGGTAAAGCAAGAAACTCCCGGGGCATACCCAAATAATGAGCAAAATATGAGGACACATATGAATAGGTGGAACCGGGATCAAATAATACAGAGGCATCCTTGTGGCAGACTGAAACAATACGTGTAATAACGGCATCTGAAGCACTGCCATCTCTCCTGCCTGGAATAGCATAGAATCGAGCCTGGCCACCGCCTGATCGACCTCCCCCTCTGGGGCGACCTCTGGCTGCCTGACCTTCACCCCTAGCTGGCTGGGCTGGTGGTAAGGTAATTGGAGCAGAAGTCGAGGGCTGACCCCTCTGCTGGGACGATCTAGCACCAAAGTGAGGACACTGCCTCCGCACGTGGCCCATATCGCCACACTCATAACAGCTCCCTGGTGCTCTAGCAAATGTACTCGGTATAGAAGGACCCTGGGCCGACGGAGTACGAGCTGGAAGTGCGCTGAGTGATGACTGGCCCTGCGGCAGCCCATGATAACCACGACCTACGGATTCCCCACGGTACTCTGGACGAGCTAATTGAGCAGGCCTAAAGGAACGACCTCTACCTTGCTGAAACTGGCCCCTCGAAGGAGTACCACTATAGCTGCCCGATCCTCGAGGCCTCTAAGCTCCCTCTCTTCTTGCTCCTGACGGCGAACCGTCTCAATCTCGCGAGCTATATCCACCACCTCCTCGAAGGTAGCACCCAATACTCTCTCCCTAGTCATGAGAATACGGAGATGATAGTTAAGGCCATCCACAAACCTCCTGATCCTTTCACGATCAGTCCGAACCATCCAGACAACATGTCGAGCCAACTCAGAAAACCTCGACTCATACTGCGACACAATCATATCCCCCTGTCGCAACCATTCGAATTGTCTACGCAGCTCCTCTCTGCAGGACTGCGGCACATACTTCTCCAAGAAAAGAGCGGAGAACTGCTGCCAAGTAAGGGGCGCTGCATGAACCGGCCTACGCCTCTCATATGCCTCCCACCAATTAAAGGCAGCTCCCGTAAACTTAAATGTGGTGAATGCCACACCACTAGACTCAAGAACCCGGCTGTCCGGAGCATTCGCTGACACTTGTCAAGAAAACCCTGGTCATCCTCGGCCTCAGCACCATTGAATGACGGAGGCTCGAGTCTGCCAAACCTCTCAAGACGATGCTGCTCATCATCTGGCATGACTAGTACTATGAATTCCTGAGCTGGTGCAACCGGCTGGGCTGGAGGTGCCCCCGACATCTGAAGTCCCTGTGCTACCTGCTCAGGTGTACGGGCAACAGGGGTTTGATTGCCTCCCCCGGCCTGCGAAGTAGTTGCAGCTGTGGTGACTGAAACCGCCTGAGCTAGGCCAGTGCAAACGGATAATATCTGAGCCAAGGTCTCCTGAAGACCTGGAATAGCGATAGGCACAGCTGGTGCCTGAACTGGTGCTGCTGGAGTCTGTTCCTGAGCTGGGGCAGCTGGTGGATCAACAGATGCTGCCCTCGCTGCTCTGCCTCTACCACGACCACGACCGCATCCTCGGCCTCTGGTGGTCTCAGTGGGTGGTACTGGTGGTCGTCCACCTAGTCCGGTAGTTCGCGGCCTCACCATCTGTGAGAGAACAGGATAGCAGAACTTTAGTGCTCGGATCAACAAGTTCGCACGACAAGAATTTCAAGAATATGGAGTTTTCCTAGAAAGGTTCCACAGCCTCTCGAAGATAAGTACAGACGTCTCTGTACCGATCCGCGAGACTCTACTAAACCAGATCATAACTCGTGAGACCTATGTAACCTAGGCTCTGATACAAACCCGTCACGACCCGACTCCCTAACCCGGTCGTGATAGCGCCTCTCGTGAAGACAAGGCCGGCCAATTCGAACTAATACTCGATTTAAGCAGTTATGGCAGTACTTACATATTTTAATAACAGCAAATTGCGGAAACATAGCTAACCATCCCGGCAACAGTCCAAACCGGGGTGTCACAATGTCATGAACAACTAATGAAATCCTAATAATAAGATTACTATTACAATATCTCTGGCACAATTATTTGAAGAAAGTGGAAACAACAAGATAAAAGAGATACGGGGCTGCGGACACCAACAGCTACCTCGTAGTCTCCGAATCACCGCTCTGACAGTCATAGTCAATTCCTCGGAGCGGAATCAATAACGCCTGAATCTGCACACATGGTTCAGGGAGTAATGTGAGTACTTACAACTCAGTGAGTAATAATAATAAATAATGGCGAAAAGCATAAACCACACGCAAAGCACAAGGCAATCCACATTGAAGCAATAAAACATCATTAAAACAGTAAATCGGTGAGAATCAAGTAGAACTTCTTTCAACCGGTGAAAACATGTGAGTTTTCAAGTAGATGACGTGAAGTAAAAGAAAACATTTAAAACCGCCCCTCGATCTCAGTATCTCTTAAAAACACGCCCCTCGGGCAATATCATAAAACAGTATCAGCCCCTCGGGCATATCACATGGTACAACATCGGCCCCTTGGGCTCATCACATCACAATATCATCCCCTCGGGCTATATTTCACATCACACTGGGTACCCTGCGCTCACTGGGGGTGTACAGACTCCGGGAGGGGCCCCTTACGGCCCAAGCGCTATATCATATCTCGTGGCGGCGTGCCACCCGATCACATTATATCTCGTGGCGGCGTGCCACCCGATCCCATTATATCTCATGGCGGCGTGCCACCCGATCCCATTATATCTCTTGGCGGCGTGCCACCCGATCCCATTATATCTCGTGGCGGCATGCCACCCGACCCCATTATATCTCGTGGCGGCATGCCACCCGATCCCATTATATCTCGTGACGGCGTGCCACCCGATCCAATTTACATCATATCCAGTGGCGGCGTGCCACCCGATCCCATTTACATCATATCTCGTGGCGGCGTGCCACCCGATCCCATTTATATCATTTAAAAATGTCATTTAAATCTCAAAACTGAGTAAAAGTGGCTGAGTTGTAAAACAGTGGAAAACAACATGTCTGAGTTCAAATAATGAATCAAAACAGTGAGAAAACAGTGATAGATACCCCCAAAGGGTTCAAATAATCGGCACGAAGCCCAAATATGGCAATCAGTCCAAATCATGATGATATCAAATAAGTTTTCAATCAAATATGTGGTAAAATCACCAATCGGGACGGACCAAGTCACAATCCCCAGTAGTAAACGACCCCACGCTCATCATCGAGCTTGTGCCTCACCTCAATATAGCACTACGATGTGCAATCCGGGGTTTCAAACCCTCAGAACATCATTTACAATCACTACTCACCTCGAACCGGTTAAATTCTTAGCCCGCGATGCCTTTGCGCTTTGAATTGGCCTCCTCCCGCGTCGAATCTATCCAAAATTAGAACTAATATGTCACAATATGCAGGGGTAACAAAGCCCACGTGAAAACAATCAATAAATGCTAAGAAATCCCGAAATTAGCAAAACCCGAGCCCTGGGCCCACTTCTCCAAATTCAGTAATTTTCACCTCAACGGGTTCCTTATCTCCTCACGAGTTCAACCATACGAAATTTATCGAATTCCAACAACGGTTCGACCTCCAAGTATTAAAATCTAAGCTTAAGGGTTTTCTACAAATTTTCCCACTTAAATCACCAATTACATACTAGAATAGCAGTAGATTTGGGTAATTTGACCAAGATTGAGTTAGGAATACTTACCCCGATGTTTACCTTGAAAATCTTCCAAAAATCCTTTCAAGATTAGTTGCAATCCAAGTTCTATGGCTCCAACTATCTTCAAGATGGCCAAAACTCCTTTTAAGAATTTGTCCAAGAAAATCTCCTCTGGATATAGTTTTGAGGTTGATTTGCTGTGATTTTATGGTGTTTGGAGGTGTTCCTCTTCGTGGGTAACGAAAATGGGTTTTGCATGGCAAATGGGTACTGATTTCTCTTTGTAAAGGGGTCAAAATTCGAGACAAAAATGCCCCTGTCAGGCCTAAAATGCGATAGCATATCTGTCGCATAACAGATATGCGGTCCGCATATTTGACGCGACCATCGCAGATTGTACCCTAGTCTTCATTGCAAAGTCAGTGTGAAGCATGGTTTGCAGTCCGCATTTCAAGAATGCGATCGCATTCTCTACCGCATTCTTGTCGTTAATTTTTGCCCAAAACACAGTCTTGATCTGCGATTTCAATGTAAGATCTGTGGTCTGCATGTCAGAAAAAATGCGACCGCATTTCTGACATGAAATTTGCCCGAAAATCTGGCTGGATTTGTGATCTCTTTGAGAGATATGCGGTCCGCATTTGAGAAATGCGACCGCATTCTCGGCATCTGGTTTTTCTGCAAGTTTTCTTTCCAACGATGAAATAGTCCGTTTAACCACCCAAATACTCAGCCGAGGCCGCTGGGACCTCAACCAGATATACCAACCTACCCCATAACATTATTCAAACTTGTTACGACCTTCGGAACGCTCAGAACAACCTATCAACACCAATTCGCGTCGGAATCAAGCCTAAGGATTTCTAAAAATCTGTGATCTAAACCCTACCAATCCATGTCCGAATGACCTGAAATTTTACACACAAGTCCTAAATCACATATCGAAGCTACCGCAACTTTTGGAATTCCATTCCGACCCTCGGATCAAAATCTCGCCTATCAACCGGAAATCGCCAAAAATTCCAACTTCACCAATTCAAGCCTAATTCTTCACAGGACTTCCAAATCCAGTTTCGATCACACTCCTAAGTCATACATCACCTCCCGAAACTAACCGAATCATTGAAATTCACATCCGAGCCCTCTAACTCATAAGTCAATTTCCGGTTGACTTTTACAACTTAAACCTTCTTGAAAGAGACTAAGTGTCTCATTTCTTACCAAATCTGCTCCGAACGCAAACTATTCAACATTATTACATAAAACACGGATAATGAAGCATAATAAGGTAGAAATAGGGAAAACGGAGAGGTAACTCATGAGACGACTAGCTGGGTCGTCACAGTTATATGAGCAAGATGGCTCTCGAGATGCAGGTCGTTTATTGAACTTTAGTCATGCTTGAGTTTTTTGTAGCGCATGGCGCTAGTCGTCTCCCCAGGATTGTATTCATGCACTTAGCGTTCTTGTGGTCGGGCATTTCGTAAGAATAAGCATTTCCGCTTGATGGGTGTTTCCTTATTGATTGTTATGTGTGGATCGCGTGGCACGCCGCCACGGGTATATTGTTTGGATCGGGTGGCACGCCGCCATGGGTATGTTGTGTTTGGATCGGGTTGCGCCCCGCAATGTGGTCATGTTTGGTTCGAGTTGCATGCCACAACAATGTCATGTTTGGATCAGGTTGCACGCAGCAAAAGTGTCATATTTGGATTGGGTTGCACGCCGCAACCGTGAGTTGTTAAGTACGGTTCTTTATACTTATTTTTTGTGCCTTGTTTCTCATCTTTGAGGTAGATCCATAACATCGATTTGGCCGTTTTATTCGTTACGCGGGCTGGATGGTTGTTTGCCAGAGTTCGTTCTTCCTTATGGGTCATATTCGAGTTGTATCTTATTGGTGCGCTATATGAGATTTTAGACGGTGTTTGAGATGGCTTATTACCCGAGTGGCTTGTACTGGGTGAGATGAGGTTATTGGACATGAGATTAGTGCAATTAGGTTTATATAGGGTATATTGAAGAAAAAATATCGTTATTCAGTTGAGAATGAGGTAATGGTTCTTGTCAGGTGGAAGGACTCCATGAATTATTGATTTGGTAGGTGGTTATAAGTTTATACATATCTCTTTCATCGTAGCAGTATTGGCGAGAGTTGGAACAGGGCTATATGTGTTATGAGGTGTATTGCGGGGCATCAGATTCGTGAAATTACAACTATTGTGGTCAGAGGATGTTATTATGGGCGAACGACTTATGCGGTGCATGGTGTGATTTCAGCATAGGTACATGATCATGTTTTGGTATAGTGTGTAGTGATTGATGCAGTATTCATATGTTAGAACAGTGTCTCGTGGAGAATTCAGGATGTTGGAATTTGGTTCTGAGAGTTGTTAGCTAAGGTTATATGGATGATCTTTAATTTGGTTCAAGCTAATGTGCTCAAATGGGTGGTGGTGGCACGGGTAGGTGCAAGAGGTGTTAAACAGTAATTTTGAACAACTTCGGAGCTGTTCTTGGCACGTTCGAGGACGAACGTATGTTTAAGTGGGGGAGAATGTAACGACCCAACCAGTCGTTTTGAGCTCTAGTGCGTTGTTCAGTGTTTTGAAGCTGTGAGTAGCTTCACTTCATATTTTGTTACTTGTACATGTTGTCGGAATTGAATTTCGGGAAGTTCGGAGTTGCTTCTGGCATAAAATTCTCAATCCGGAATCTTTACATTGAAAGAGTTGACTAAGGTTTGACTTTTGAGTAAACGACTTAGGAATCGAGATTTGAAGGTTCCAGTAGGTTCGTGTGATGATTTCGGACTTGGGAGTGTGCTCGAGTTGAGTGTCAAGTGGTCCGGGAGCATTTCAGCGCTTAATATGGAAAGTTGGCATTTTTTTTAAGGTTTTAGAATTTCCTAAGTTTGGTTTGAATTGGAATTTGGTGTTATCGGTGTCCATTTGGGGTTTTGAGCCTAGGAATAGATTCGTATCATGATTTGTGGCTTGCACGTAAAGTTTAGCGTCATTTTGGTATGTTTAAGTGTAATTCGGACGCGGTCGGCGAAGTTTGAAAGTTGGAAAGTTGAAAGAAAGTTATGGCCGTCGATTCATAATTTTGATGTTGTTTAACATGATTTGATGCTGTGAGTAAGTTTGTGTTGTGTATTAGGATGTGTTGGTATGTTTTGATGGGGTCTCGGGGGCCTCGAGGGTGATTCAGAATGGAAATCGAGATGAGTTTGGACTTGGGGAACTGCTGAAGTGCACTAGGTCTGGTGCGGTCGCACCTGCAAAGGATTTGGTCGTAGGTGCAAGACCGCAGGGGTGTGTTTGGCATCACATGTGCGCTGTTGTGCTAGGCAGAGGGGATGCACGGGTGCGAGGTTTTAGCCACACCTTCGAGATAGCAGATGCGGGAAGGAGATGCGCAGGTGCGAGGGTGCGTGAGGTCATCGTTTCTGCAGAAGCGAAGGCAGGGACCTTCAGGGGAAATTGCAGAGCGGAGATTTGGCTGCACCTGCGAGGCTGCAGAAGTGGTTAAGTGAACCGTAGGCGCGAAATGCCTGGCAGTGTATTAATTCGAAGGGTTCCGAGATTTCTTCATTTTTGGACTTTGCAAGCTCGGTTGGAGGCGTTCTTTTGAGAGGGATTTCATGAGATTTCTTGAGGTAAGACACTTTTTATCATTTTTATCTATTAATATTGAATACCCATTGAATTGTTTACCTAGATTTTTTTTTTTTTTTTGAAGTGGAATTTGGGGAGTTTTGAGCTAGGGATTGGAGAGTAAGATTTGGGGATTTGAGAGGCGATTTGATGTCGGAATTGGGTGATTTTTCTATGGTTGGACTCGTTGTTGAATAGGTGTTTGGATTTTGTATTTTTTTGGATTCCGAGGCGTGGATCCAGGGTTGACTTTGTTGACTTTTCAGACGAAGTTGGGAATTGTTATAAATTGATTAATAATGAGTATTGGAGTATATTTTTATTAGTTTTCATGTTGTTTGACCAGTTTCAGATTGATGGACATCGGTTTGAGGTGTAAGAGAGGCATTGGAGCTGGTTGTGGAACTTCGGAGTGAGGTAGTCTCTTGTCTAACATTTTGAGGGGGAAACTACCCCTAGGTGTTGTAGTTGTTATGTGCCACTAGTTGTGGGTGCTACGTACGCACGAGGTGACGACAGTCGGTACGTAGCTAAAGCATGTTTATGTCCGGGTAGACTTAGGACTTTATCATGTAATAGTTGAACTCATTTTTGGTAGCTTTATTTAAGTGAATTCATAATTGAAATTGAATTAGGAATATATATTAGGCCGAGCCTTATCACCTTGAGTTGTTGGAAAAGTATTTGATAAACAGTAAAAGGTATATCCACCTTATGCTCATGTACTGTATTGTAAGCATGTGTCTTGTAATTCGGTAGGTTCCTTTCTTTCTTGCGGAGTAGGCTGAACGCCTCGGCAGTATATTGAGATTCAACTTTGGTTCGTGTTGGTTGACCATCGGCATTGTACACACCACTCTGGATTGGGCCGTACAACCTCAGCATAAACGTGCATTATATCACTAGCCGTCCGAATATTCACGAGATTATCCTTCTACTGATGCCCGACATTTTACTTGGTATTCCTTATCCATTTGAAATTGGCACTTGATATTTTCCAAGCTATTTAGATAGGATACGAGATAGAGAAATTTTTATCTTAAAAGAAATTTTGAAAGATTATGTTAGTTACAGTTTTTACCTCACTGCTGCTGTTATGCTTCATATCTGTTTATGATTTATCATACTACTTTATTTATGGACCTCTAGTAAGTGTCGATGTCGACCCCTCGTGACTACTTCTCCGGGGTTAGACTAGATACTTATTGGGTACGCATTGATTTACTTACTCACGCTGCACTTCTGTACTAAATGTGCAGGATCTACCAGGTTCATTTGGTGGTCATCGTGCCGCGTAGGCGCAACTCCTGAGGAGACTTTATGGTGGCCATATTCCAGGCTACGTATCGCAACACATAGAGTCTCCATCGTACTATTTACTTTATCCTGTCTTATTTACATTCCAGATAGATGTTGTATTATTATTGTACTACTTAGTAAACGCTTATGCACTTGTGACACCGGGTTTTGAGGAGATTCTAGTTGATGCTTACGGATTTGCATATTATTATCACCTTTTATTTTTATGCAATACTAATTATGTATCTACCCGTGATTTTAAAGGCATAAATTTCTTTACTTAATAAATTTATGATTACGAAAGTAATAAAATGAACAATTAACCAGATAGTTTACTGTTGGCTTGCCTAATAACGACGTTGGGTGCCATCACAGCCTATAGTGTGTTCTAGATCGTGACAGTCTGTTTAAGGATAATACTGTTAGGGATTAACTCTGTTGAGCTCTTAGGGATTCCATGTTCAAATCTGTGAACTTGTAGTCATGTTGAGAGTTCAATCCTGTTTCTGATATCTTCTATAAAAGTGGCCAGTCATAATTGTTTTGTCTGAATCTTTATTGTTGACCTTTAAAGTGCTAAGTAGTATTATCAGCCTTTGTATGTGCTAGAAGTAAACCAATCAGTTCACAGTTAGTTTTCCAGGTACAGGAAGCATATGCATCTTTGTGTTGTTGCATATATGAATCGTGTATAGCTTGCCTTCCCTTTGAGTGTGCTCTTCTCTAATGTTCAAACTTTTAACAGTATGCTTGTGATGTTCTTTCTCCTCTCCTGTGTGCAGTCGAAAGTCAGACCTTTAAATTTACCTGATATGTATTCTTTTATTTGGTATCACATGTATATTTAGTGGTAAGTAAATATTTAGTGGTAAGTAATGCCATAGCAGTTAGTTTACATTGAAAGGGCCTCATTGGCACTTAAAACAATAAACAAAATAAGTCGTTAGTGGTTAAGGATATTTGGGAGTGGAGTTTAGCTCTAGGTTGGGCTGCCCTCTCCGGCACAAGCATTGCCCTAGGCCTTGAGTCCCTTAACTTTGATGTGTCGGGGGATTCAAAGGGGGCATCGACCTTGAGTAGAACTTCTTCCTTAGCCTTTAATTCATTAACAGTTTTGGTGCTTTAGGGGTTTAATGTTTAATGATAACGAAAGGTTTTCAATGTAAATTATTTGTCGTATATAACTACCACATCAGTATAATTTCCCATAGTATTTGAATATTGATAATTTCTTGTTCCCGTCATCTTGTTTATATATGTTTCATACATGTTTGAATTTGTTGAGTATATGGAGTGTGTGTCTAATGACTTTCTCTCTCTTTTGGGCATGTACACATTTGGGACTGTTGAGTTCCTAAGGAACTCAGACCAATCCCAGCCATGTTGCATTTCCTAGTGAGTCCTGTCAGTTGTAGCCGTATCTCTCAATTGTTGGGCCTACCTTCTTAAGGCCCAATCACCAGAGTCCAGTCTTCTTTTCCTCATTTCCTCTGTTACTATTCATTGCTTCCTTAATTTAGTTTACCGCTTCATTATTTAATATACTACCCTATTGCTTTGTCGCATTTTATTATCATGTACATAACACTCATATATTAGATAACATATTTTATTTCCATGCTTTAATATCATATGAAACATAGGAAAGCGTTAAATAATATAGGATTTGAAAGGGAATTAGTGTGACGACCCGGCCAGTCGTCTCGTGGGATACCACTCCGTTTTCCCCATTTCTTCTTTATTAAGCTTCGTTATCCGTGTTTTAGGTAATCAACTAGAGTAGTCTGCGTTTAGGGTGAGTTTAGTAAGAAAAGAGACACTTAGTCTCTTTCAAGGATGTCAAAACTGGAAAGGTCAACCGGATGTTGACTTATGACTTAAAGGGCTCGGATGCGAGTTCCGATGGTTCGGTTAGTTTCGGGAGATGATTTATGACTTAGGAGTGTGATCGGAATTGGTTTCGGAGATCCCGTGTAGAATTAGGCTTGAATTGGCGAAGTTAGAATTTTGGCGATCTTCGGTTGATAGACGAGATTTTTGATCCGAGGGTCGGAATGGAATTTCGAAAGTGGCTGTAGCTCTGATATGTGAATTAGAACTTGCGTGTAAAATTTCAGGTCATTCGGACGTGGTTTGGTTGGGTTTAGATCAAATGAGCGACTTAGAGAATTTTGAAATCCGTAGGCTTGAATTCGACGTGAATTGATGTTGATAGTTCGTTCTGAGCGTTCCAAAGGTGGAACAAGTTTGAATGATGTTGTGGGATGTGTTGGCGTGTTTAGTTGAGGTTCTAGAGGCCTCGGGTGAGTTTTGGGTGGTTAAACGAATTAAACCATCGTTGGAAAGGCAAAAGTTGCAGAAAAACCAGGTGAGAATGCGGACCGCATAACTCGAATGCGGACCGCATATCTCACAGTGAAGTCGCAAACACAAGTAGAAATCTGGGTGAGATTCGCGACCAAAATGCGGCCAGAATGCGAACCGCAAACCTGAAATGCGAACCGCATATTTGACAGTAGAGATCGCATACTGAGACAGAAATTTGGACAAAAATCTACGTCAGGAATGCGACGAGAATGCGATCGCAAAACATGAAACGCGAACCGCAAACCTCGCTTTGTGTTGATTTCGCGGTGAAGGCTAGGGCTATCTTTGCGATGGCTACGTCAAATATGCGAACCGCATACCTGTTATGCGACAGGTATGCGATCGCATAATTGGCCGGGCAAGGGTGTTTTAACTCGATTTTTGACCACCCTATAAATAGAACTCAGTGCCCATTTTGCCATGCAAAACCCATTTCCGTTACCCACGAACAGAAACACCATAGAATCACAACAAATCAACCGCAAAACTACATCTAAAGGAGATTTTCTTGGATAAATTCTGAACTCGGATTGAAGCAAGTTTTGAAGAAATTCTTTGAGGGTTTTTAAGGGAAACATCGGGGTAAGTATTCCTAACTCAATTTTGAAAGATTTACCTAAGATTATAGCTTTTTTTAGCATTTTTATTGGTGATTTAAGTTGGGAAAATGGTAGAAGACCCTAAGCTTGTATTTTGAGACTTAGAGGTCGAGCCGATGTCGGAAATTAATAAATCTTGTATGGTTGAACTCGTGATGAGATAAGGGACCCGTTAAGGTGAAACTTACTGAATTTCGAGAAGTGGGCCCGGGGCTCGGGTTTTGGTAATTTCGGGATTTCATAGTAATTTTGATTGTTTTCGCGTGGGCTTTGTTCCCTCCACATATTGTGACGTAATTGTTTGAATTTGGATAGATTCGACGCACGTGGAGACCAATTCCAAGGGCAAGGGCATCGTGGGCTAAGGATTTAGCCGGATTGAGGTGAGTAATGCTTGTAAATGATGTCCTGAGGGTTCGAAACCTCGGAATTTGCACATCGCAGTGCTATACTCTGTCGCTTACTACTGGGGATTGTGACTTGGTCCATCCGGATTGATGATTTTACTACGTAATTGATTGAAACTTATTGATATCATCATATTTGGGCATCTCGCCGATTATGTGAACCCTTCAGGGGTATTTGTCATTGTTTACTAAATCGTATTTAGGCATCTCGCCGGTTATGTGAACCCTTCAGGGGTATTTGTTACTGAATTGATTCATTTCATGACCTTAGTTTTGAAACTTAAATGATATTTTCAAATGATTTTAATGGGATCGGGTGGCACGCCGCCACGGATATGATATAAATGGATCGGGTGACACGCCGTCACGAGATATTGCGCCACTGAACCCCCCACAGTGAGCGCCGGGTACCTAGGGATCGGGTGGCACGCCGCCACGAGAGTCATGTTGTGCATTGCATTTTTGTTGTGTTGATGTTGTTTCCATTGACTTCACGTTATTTGCTTAAAATAAGGACGTGCTTTCACTGTTTCATAGTGGATTGCTTTATGACTTATGTGTTTTCTTACTTTCAGTCATTATTTATATGTATTACTCACTGAGTTGGAAGTACTCATATTACTCCCTGCACCATGTGTGCAGATTCAGGCGTTACCAGTTCCGCTCCGAGATATTGACTACTACTGTCAGGGCGGTGATTCAGAGATTACGAGGTAGCTGTTGGCGTCCGCAGCCCCGTATCTCTTTTATCTTGTTATTTCCAGTATCTTCAAACAATTGTGCCAAAGATATTGTAATAGCAATCTTAGTATTAGGACTTTCATTAGTTGCTCATGGCTTTGTGACACCCCGGTTCGGGCTGTAATCGGGATGGTTCACTATATTTTTCCGCAAAGTACCGTTATTAAATCGTACTTATATTATTTTCGTATTGTTTAACTATTTGAATGAAGTTTAATTTTAATTGGCTGGCCTTGTCTTCATCAGAGGCGCCATCACGATCAGGGTTGGGATTTTGGGTTGTGACAATTAGTTAGTAATTAATCTTCACTTCGCTAATTATAATTTATTCATATCATTACTGTGATCTCGCTAACTTCCTTTTTCATAAAGAATTTTGAAGCCCAGAATTTAGTGAAAGCAGTGGCCCATTTTCAATAAACAAAAATCAGAATAGAATCGCTAGCTTTACTACCAAGAGATAAAATCAAATATTTTATAAAACAGTGAAGTACTATCACCCAAATGGATTTTTCAAAAGACCGCTCCTTTTCAGATTTTAAAAATCAAGGTACATTTAGGTGCACTTTCTTACAAATATCTTTTAGAATTATACAACCACCCATTCCCTAAATCAACCGTTTTCATAACTTAAGCTCATTTTACAAGCCTTATAAAATATGGACTACTTTCAGAACTCTTTTAAAATATCTCTAGACTCTTTTATAATTTCACATCCCTATTAAGTCTTACATCCCTTTTATACTCTCCCTCAAATATACTTAGTAAGCCGTACTTTTAATAGTAATTAAGTATAGTACAAATAACGGATGCCTTAAAATTAGTCTATGTCCTATGGAGCTACCTCAGGTAGATTTTAAGGGGTGCCTAACACCTTCCCCTTAGAAGAACAAGAACCCTTACCTATAATCTCACCGGTTAGCAGACCAACAAAAATGTAACTTAGTAAATAAATAGGAACCCTAATATACTTTTAAATATTTGGTGGCGACTCTCTTTTCATCAACAATAGAGAAACCACAAGTTGAATCTTGTCTTGACTAGTGCAAAATAGGGTGCAACAACATGGCGACTCTGCTGGGGATATTCACACTTAGGTTCTGACCTTAGCAAACTCACACTAATTTTGCATCTAGATTTATTTACACATTGCTTTAATTATAGATAAAATTGTAATTACATGCTTACTTGCTTTATTTGCTCTCTATAATTTTCATGCTTATTGATGCTACACCTTGTCTGTTACTGCTTTATATATACTTTCATCACATTTTTCCTATCGAGTCTTGGCTGTACATTATCACACACAATGGCACGCGAGGGTTGTCTTTTACACCCCTCTGAACCTTCTTTTCAAAACTCTCTAAGTTTTAGAGAATGGCTTTGTCAGGTCAACCGACATAACTTCTTGCAGCCATCAGTCCAATTCAAAAGTAGGAACCACTCTACTCTAGTAAAGTAGGTCATACTGCATAAACCTTAGGTGAGACGGTCCTTGGCACCGACACACAATAAGGAAAGCCACCCTAGTGTCTACGGGTCATGCACCCTACGACATGACTTCTGTGGAAAGAGCAAACAAACTTGACAAGACACCTAAAGATCCGAGCAAGCACTTACCCAAACATCTTTATTTTACCTACCTCAAAAAAATGAAAATTAACTGAAACATCCCTGAGATCGGAATGGTTATGGGAGCACTACGTAAACTGAAACAGTGGTAGAAGAATATTCATCTGGGACACAGAGATGAGGTTCGTACGCACCTGGGGGCATTTACCGCATTTCTGAACATCCGAGCAGACAGGGTACTCACTCGCCTGTTGATCGAATTTGGGATCCAGCTAAGGTGGTGCCCAAATCTATTGACTGTGAGTTAGTACCGACACTGGAAGAAGTTACAAGTTTCACGGAGCTGACGTTCAACAGAAGAAAGCCAATATTACCAGTTACTATGACCGGTTACCAGTTGTTGGATGCATTAGAACTTGCCAACAATAGGAGTGTCATAAGTATCGAGGACGAATGGGTGAGCCTCAACCAGCTGTTCGACAGATTTTGGCACCGTGAAAGCTATGAATGGTATTCAAGGGAGTTTCAATGTGACCAAGCGATGTGGGAGAGTCTCAATTTGTCACTTTTGCAATGGCGTTATTGGGACTATTGGTCTTCTTGTAGCGCAGGAGTCGTATCAACATCAATCTATTACCTATGGTTATGCGACCTTCCGTGGCAATCTTCAAGCTACTTTGGTGCCGATTGTGTTAGCTGAGATGCTAAGGGCTTTGTCCGCATGTGCATGAGGGTATGATTTCCTTAAAGGTTGTAATTTGCTGCTTCAGATCTGGGCTACTGAAAATTTCTTCCTGCGCGAGACCACCATTGACTACTTCGTGGGCGTCAGCAATATGATCCGCAGCCACAATTAAAGAATGAGACATTGGGTCTCTCCCTATGGGCAATAAGAGTGGAGGAAAACGCTGACCAACCTGAGTGGGGAATGGATCAACAGGAAGCTCTCCTAGTTAAGTGGAAGGACAATCTTGAAGACTCCTCAGCAATACTTCATTGAGCTGATCGGACTTGAAGGTATTCGACCATACTCACCCATGTGGGTCCTCAGACTGTTCAGTGCGATCCAAAATGTGCCTCTATGGACAAGGACAGCACTATACGAGGACGAGTATAAAGGGCAGATTCCAATTCCTAAGATAAGAAGGATACAAGAAGAATGGAATGACCTGGTCACAATGCGTACGGGTCAAAACTCGTGGTGTACTCATGATATTACGTCTATATTAACGATGAAGAAGAGATGGCTCGGCCAATTAGAGAGGGTATAACTTGGTTAGAGGACGCGGTGGCAGCTTTGCAGATTTACCATGAGATCACGCCACATTACCTTGTGACCACTTCAATGCATCGTAAAGTAGTCCCAGGATCCACTGACCACATGTTGCCACCTGCTGAAGATAATGATCGGGTAGTGGAGTGCATCTAGATAGAGTCTATCACAGAACCAGAAGAAGATCTGGAGGAGGAATCAGAATTCAATGATGACAAGAAGGAGTCTGAGGAAGACCTGAAGGAGAATCCGGAGGAGGAGCCAGAAGAAGAGAAGGATATGGGAAACAACTCAGGGGATGGTTATTAGAGTTCATTGATTTCCCCTCTTTCCCACTTTGAACCCTTATCCTTAGTTTTCTCTTTTACTTTCCTAAAGGGCAAGTTGTCCAAGCCCATGTAGTTCTATGAAACAGTGAATTAATCTTTGTTCCCACATGTATCAGTCCAAATTATCAATGAAATGAATTGCTTCAGATCCAAACATGTCAAGTCCAAATGTTTGTCAAATATTTGCGAATTAGGCCTACCTCCGGCAATAAGATGTCCCTGTGAATTCTAGGAAACATGCTAGTTGTAATGCACGAATTATTTGCTCTATTTGATTTCATGCTTTTATAAATGAAGAAACCGACTCTTGTTCTTTTTCTTTTCATTCTTCTAGTTTTTATTTTGCTTTATTATTATCCTCATAAAGAAAAGAAAGGTGGTTTGGTCGACCAAAACTGGCGGAGCCACCATACAATGTAAGGTCAAAAGGAAAGATGTCAACCGCAGAAGACCCAACTGAACATGCTCTGGTCATAGCCGACTGCCCGAGGCGATCGGGAGAAAAGGATATTACTAGGAATGATGAACACGCGGCCAGGATGGCCCAGGAGATGGAGTCTTTAAGGGAGGAGGTACAACATATCACGGAACTGGCGCACCTGGCCGTGACAACACTTTCTCAACCACTTCGATTCCCTTCTTTGGATTTGCTCTCTGACCAATTTCCTTCCACATCATGCCAATACAACATCATCCCAACTTCAGTTCCTACCACTCAAGTTATACCTCCAGTAACCACCACTAACCCACCAAATCCCTCTATTTACACTCCCTATGTACCACAATACACTCAGACATCATAAAACCCACCTCTTACCACTAATGCAGCTACCCTTCCTCGTGACGGAACCAACGCATACCTATGGCACATGCCGCCACCCATGAGTGGTACGTTCCCCCTATATATGCCATTTTCTAACCTACCTTTACAGCACTTGACATGGTCAAAGTGCCTTATGAGATTGACCAATATGCCGAGATGGAGAGAGAAGCCAAGCGTAAGGAAGAAGAGTAAGTATTTAAGTAGTTAAAAATGTTGAGAAGGCAGATGAAAAGCCTCCAAGTTACCCGAGGAAGTGAAAGTTTGGACTACGAGGATCTGTGTATACATCTAGAAGTGAATATGTCGGCAAGGTACAAACTCCCAAAGTTCGATATCTTCGATGGGATGGGGGACCCTCATCCACATTTGAGGGAATATTGTGACAAGTTAGTCAGTGTGGGGAGGAACGAGAAGCTATGGATGAAGTTATGTATAAGAAGATTAATGGGAGAAGCACTCACCTGGTATACTCGACAGGATCTACGGAAATGGAGAACTTGGCAAAATATGGCGAAGGACTTCATGAATCATTTTCGATTCAATACTGTAGAAAAAACCATCCGAATCATCCCAAGAATATGCACGCCGGATGAGGTCAGAGGCCGTAGGGCGCAACCTCTAATGGACGACAGTGAATTAACCAAGTATTTTATCAAAGCTCAGGAGGGAATATACTTTGAAAAGATGATGGGAATGATGGGACAAAAATTTCCCGAGCTAGTCAAGATGGGAGATTTCTTAGAAGAAGGCATAAAATCTGGTAAAGCACAATCCATGGTAGCACTGTCAGCGGCCAGCAAGGCCATCCGGTCAGTGTCCATCGGTAGTGGAAAGAAGAAGAAAGAGGAGGTCTCAACAGTCATCCTTTACCACCAACCAAACTTACATCACAGAAGCACTTCTTATTCCCCAAAAAACCATTTACTGCCACCCACTTACGCTCCAGCCTATAACACCCAGTCATATTGCCACCCTCAACCACAATACAACTCTCCTCGAGCTAACAACAACCAAAACCCACATCGACCATTTACTCATGTCCAAACCACTACTCACCAAAATCGACCTGCTTATGCACCACGGCCCTCATCCAAACTTTGAAGAAAGGGGTCCTAGAACTTATATCCCGATTGCTGAGCGCCTGGCCCAATTGTTTGAGATATTGAGAAGAGCAGGATTGATACACCCAGTCGAAGAAAGGGTTCCTGAACATCCCTCCAAGTATTTTGATTCCACTAAAAGATGTGTGTACTACTCCAATGCACCTGGGCATGATACTGAATATTGTTTTGAGTTGAAAATAAAATTGAAACCCTGATCAAAAGCAGAGCCATTCAGTGTACTCCGGTACCGACCAATGTGAATCGCAATCCGCTGCCAAATCACCGCAACCAGGGAGCTAACATGATCACATTAGACGAAGAGTATGACCTAAACAAAATAATTGTCACTTTAGGAAATACAGAAGCTTCTAGGATCCCTCCTCAAAGTGCTCCAATGATTACATTACAATTGAGGCCTACAATGACAGTTCAAACTTATAAGCAGCAACCTGCCGCTACTATAAGAGATGAAGAAGGTCGGGAATAAACTGTCCCATGGACGTACCAGCAAAAAGGAAAGGACAAAATGGTAGACTCTGCCGCAGCCCATGGTATGACCAGGTCTGGGAGATGCAATGCTCCTAAAGATGTCAACGAGGAAACCCGGGGAGAGAACAAATTCCAAGAAGGAACATAACAAACCCAGAAGCCGCCGAATTTTGAAGAGAATGTCAAGTAAAGACTATTCTGTGGAGGAGAAGTTGAAGAAACTCCAGCACTTGTATCAATCAAGGATCTATTAATGAGTTCGGACAGTCATAAGGACGCCCTATTAAAAGTACTAAGTGGGGTAGGTGTACCAAGTAACACCACTAGTGAGGCATTGACCGCGACAATTGAAAAAATGGTCGAAGCAAACATGATTACCTTCAGAAGAAACGAACTTCCCGCCGAAGGAGCAAGTCACAACAAGGCTCTTCATATCACTGTCAAATGCGGGGACAAAATGGTGTCCCAGGTGCTGGTCGATGGATGGTCAGAAGTCAATATCTGTCCGCTCTCTGCCCTATGGGAGTTAGGATTTCTTTTGATGGAAGTCAAGGAAAGCCACATGAGGGTGAGAGCCTTTGATGGTTCGCAAAAGGATGTCGTTGGAGAAATTTATTTAGCCTTGCAGATCGGACCAATCAATTTCCGGTGTTGTTCAAAGTGATGGATATCTCCTCTTCCTAAAACTTGCTGCTGAGCAGGCCCTGGATACATATGGCAAGGGTCGTGCCATCCACTTTGCACCAATGCATAAATTTGAGTGGGGATGTCAAGAGATCGTGGTTCATGGCGAGTGGGATCACTCCGCCTATTTGGAGTATGTTGTTCCATTTATTGAAGGGTTAGACGGAGTTGCTTTCCATGCGGTGAAAATCATGCAGACTACTGAGATAAAGAAGACTGATCAAAACTTGGCAATGCAGTCGCCATATAGATCGAAGATGGCTGAGGGAGATGATGAAATATGGATACAGGCCAGGAACAGGGTTGGGAGCCAAGTTAGACGGAACCACAGAGCCACTTGAACATAATGGGTACGAAGGAAGGGTTGGCATAGGATATTAGCCTGCAGAAGGGAAAGCTCACACCGTTAGCTCCGGGAAAAAGGTTTTTGGGCCAGAGCATGTAGCAAGTCCGTGATAGAGTTCAGTCCTCGAAGTTGATATCATCGATGGGATGGGAAAGCTGTTCGTGAATATGATTGAAGAATGTTGTGAAGAGACTGATATCAAGACATCGACCACCAGGGATGCTGAACTAGGGAAGAGCTATGGAATTGGACCGCCAATCCATCTTTGGTTGGCCGGGAGTTTTGGTAGTATGGAACTGTAAAAAAAAAAATTTTGAAAAGTGCGCGGTCATTTGAGGCATGCACCGAGTCTGTACTTTTTGGTCATTTGCCTCTTATGAATGCTTAAGACGTTCCTCTTTTGATGAAATAAAAGAATCATTTTCTCAAATATTGCAACTTCATTTACCGCTTTATTTATCCTTTGCTTTTCTTTTCAGTAATCAACAGCAAAAAATACGCGTTCTGCGGTTATGACATGTAACGAAACAACTGAGCGCGACAACCCATATTACGAGAAGTATAACAAGAGCATGATGCCCGACAATCTCCTTCAGGAGATCGAGCAGTTGGAGAGTCAAAAAAAGCCCAACCTCGAAGAAACAGAAGTGGCCAATCTTGGAAGTGAAAAAGATGTAAAAGAAACCAGAATCAACATCCACCTAGAAGCCAAACAGAAGGAAAAAACTAATTGAGCTCCTCCGACAGTACATCGATGTGTCCGCATGGTCCTATGATGACATGCAAGGATTAAGTACTGACATCATCTCCCATCGACTACCCACCAATCCTACCAGACCGCCGGTCAAGCAGAAACCCAGAAAGTTCAAACCTGATTTAAGTTTGAGGATAAAAGAAGAAGTAACCTAACAGATAGAGGCAAATGTGGTAAGGCTCCCAAATTATCCATGCTGGTTGACAAACATCATCCCAGTATCCAAGAAAGACGGAGAGATTAGGATATGGGTGGACTACCGTGATCTCAATAAAGCTAGTCCAAAAGATGATTTTCCTATGCCAAAATCCATATCCTTATCGACAATTGCGTGAAGCACAAACTGCAATCGTTTGTGGATTGTTTCACTGGGTACCACCAAATTTTGATGCACGAAGAAGACGCAGGGAAGGCGGCCTTCACCACACCTTGGGGAGTCTACTGTTATAGAGCTATGTCGTTCTGTCTCAAGAACATTGGCTCCACCTATATGAGAGCCATGACAAGCCTCTTCCACGATATGATTCAAAAAGAGATCGAAGTGTATTTGGATGACGTAATCATAAAGTCTCGAAAGAGTTCGGAGCACTTGGACGACTTGAGGAATTTTTTCGAACACCTGCGAAGGTACAGTTTGAAGTTAAACCCAGCAAAGTGCGCATTCAGAGTCCCCGCTGGTAAACTATTGGGCTTGATTGTAAGCAAGAAGGGGATAAAACTGGACCCATCAAAAATCAAGGCTATTCAGGAATTACCACCACCAAAGATCAAGAAAGATGTCATGAGTTTCCTAGGAAGATTAAATTACATTAGTCATTTCATAGCCTAGTCTAGGTAATCTGTGAACCCATTTTCAAACTATTGAATGAAGATGCTGCCACAAAATGGACATAAGAGTGAGAGAAAGCCTTCGACAGACTCAACGAGTATCTCTTAAACTCACCAGTGTTGGTTTCCTCCGAACAAGGGAAGCCATTGTTGCTCTATTTGTCAGTCTTGGACAACGCCTTCGACTGAGTGTTGAGACAGCATGACGAAGAAGGATCGGGCCATCTACTACTTAAATAAGAAGTTCACTCCATCCGAGGCCAAGTATACTTTGATAGAACGCACTTGTTGTTCTCTGACTTAGATTGCTCCGAAACAAAGGCATTATATGTCAACATACACTACGCACCTGATATCTCGGCTCGAACCGCTTAAGTACATCTACCAGAAGCCGATGCCTACCGAAAAGCTAGCTAAATAGAAAATTCTCCTCAGTGAATTTGAAATTGTGTACATAACTCAGAAGGCTATCAAAGGACAAGCTTTAGTCGACCACCTCGCTGAGAATCCGATTAATGGGGATTACGAGCCACTTACCACATATTTCCCCGATGAAGAAATATCATTTGCTGGAGAAGATATTGCGTAATCGTACCCTGGGTGGATAGTGCTTTTCAGTGGAGCAGCAAATTTCAAAGGAGACGGAATTGGGGTAGTCCTGATTTCAGAATCTGGACAGCATTATCCAGCATCGGCAAAGATAAGATTCCCTTGTACCAACAATATGACTGAATACGAAGCATTCATCTTTGGGATCAGAATGGTAGTCGACATGAACTTCAAAGAAGTTTTGGTCATAGGAGATTCAGGTCAGTTGATACACCAAGTCCAATGAGAATGGTCCACCAAAAATGTCAAGATACTTCCACACCTGCACTGTGTGAAAGAGCTGTGCAAGAAGTTTACAAAGCTTGAGTTCAAGCATGTCCCCAGGATTCAGAATGAGTTTGCTGACGCCCTTGCAAGCCTATCATCTATGATTCAGCATCCAGACAAAAAGTACATCGACCTTATCGAGATGGAGATCAGGGATCAGCATACCTAATGCTTCCATGTAGATGATGAACCAGATCGTAAACCATGGTATCACCACATCAAGAGATTCCTTGCAACCAGAGAATACCCTGAGGATGCTACTAATGGTCAAAAGCGAGCCCTCAGGAGGCTTCCAGACTACTTTTTTCCTCAACAGGGAAGTTCTGTATAGGAGGACCCCAGGCTTAGGTCTGTTGAGATGTGTAGACGCTGCTAAGGCAACCAGACAATTGGAGGAGATACATGCAGGAACATGCGGACCCCACATGAACGGGTTCACAGTAGCCAAGAAGATTTTGAGAGCTGGATACTTTTGGATGACTATGGAAAGCGACAATATCTGCTATGAGCAGAAGTGTCACCAGTGCCAGATTCACGAGGATTAGATCCGGGTTCCACCATATGAGTGAAATGTAATGCGTTCACCTTGATCAATCGCCGCTTGAGGCATGGACGTGATTGGACCCATAGAGCCTGCCTCATCAAACAGACATAACTTCATCTTGGTAGCTATCGAGTATTACACCAAATGGGTCGAGTCATCTACTTACACGGCCGTCATGAAGAAGGCAGTGGCGAATTTTGTCCGAAACCACATCGTCTACAGATGTGGGATACCATAATCTATCATCACTAACAATGCTGCTAACCTCAACAGCGACCTCATGAGAGAAATCTATGAGAAATTCAAAATCGTCCACCAAAATTCCATAGCCTATGGACCACCCCGTGCAACATAAATAATACTTCACAACTCCCTTAGGGTAGGGGTTACTCATATTATTCAGCAGGCACATACTATCATCTTCTGCTACTTGATTACTATGTTGAATTTATTACTTAAAGGAGCTCTAATTCTATTCTAAACGTATCCTATGTGTGCACTAACTGTCCCGTGCCTATGGTCCTGGAGGTATTAGACCTACTATTAGGTGGTTTTAGAATTTACTTAGGTTGCTCAAAATGATAAAACTAAGCGAAATTCAAAACAAATATGACTGCACACTATTGCAATGAAAGGATCAAGTTGACCTCCACACATAAGCACAAAAGCACACGATCAGATTCTTATATTAGGCAATAGACAAGTTCAGAGTTAAGACTTAGAATCATTAAGTCCGATAGGCATGGCCTCTAGGTGATTCTGAATTCCAGTGTCGTACAAGGAGCATTGTTGTTTCAGACTAATGATTCTGCATATTATAGGTATTACAAACCGTATTGGAATCATCTCTAAATTGTTTGTGCAATGAAGCGGTGAAACAGTTTGAAAGATCAAAACTAATAGTGCTTGATTTATAGATACGCTTTCTAGGCGTATAATTGTATCTTATAGTCAGGATTTCTAAGAATTGACAATTATACTTGATTTTATAACACTTTATCCCTATAGGCATGCTATCTAAGTGAGGTAGTGCAAAAGCAGCATGAAGCAGTTGATAAATTATTAAACCTTATTGTCATGGTATCTAGATTAACGAAATTATTGCATTATTGTATCCTATAGGAATATAAGCTAAAGGCATTGAATAGTAGACATGGAAACAAGTGTAGCATATTTTTATGAGTTAGTGTACATGATTCCTATAAGCATGATTCCTATTAGTGCAAGTAACAGCCCACGCAAACTAATTACTCAAATAACTTCAGATATAGACGTATACACAGGGGAATACTTAGGTGTTATAGCTAATGAAGAAACTGAACTTGTTAAACATGATATCCCAGAGGTAAAGAAGCACATGAATAAGAATAGAACAAAAACTCTCAAAGAGATTTCAACAGATAGGGGTTTAAAACAAACGTGGTACAAAACTGATTCAATTGGAGTTCACATATAGAAAGTTTACGAGGAGGGTCTAAAGTAATACATGCTTGAAACTAGTCATACAAAACAATCATGTAGACACAGTTCCATGGGGTGAGAGAGTAACTAGCAGGTATTCGTTTAATATTAAAGAAGCCAGAGATTCTACACGTTGATCATGTATGATATGTTCAATTATACATCTAGGATTACCCAAATGCATTAGACTCTAGTAAATTTAACACTAGCATGGCAGGATTTCATCATGATTGTTGAATTATAGTAACATAGAACAATTAAACATTGTTGGGGTTCACAAAAGGTATAAGCCATGTTTGGTCTAAAAACTTTAAATAGTATTGGCATGCAAGAACTCATACGATCATGGATTAATTCTAAGGAAATTTATCAGCTTCTTCATGTTTTCACCAAGTGTGATATATAAAGAAGGCATGGTCACAACTAATTGGTAATCAAACAGACTTCTTCAAACAGGCAGACTAGTAGGCATAGTCCATGTAAAGCACCTATTTTCAAATAACTCTATTTGACTAGTCAACACCACCAAAGATTGGGTAGGGGCTCAAATTACCTCAAAAAGAAGGTGTTAGGCACTCTTCGAGGTCTACAACTGTGGGTCCCGGCCGAAGTTTACGCTATGTGGATTACATTATTAAGCTAGGTGATCAAATAAGCAAAGAAAGATGTAGAAGTTGAAAACTCTATTATAACATAAGAATTAACTATATGACTAATTGATACAAGTCTTAAAAAATCACAAGGATTACAATTGCGTCGATTTATGACTAAGTACGAACAACTAGTATCTAAAAGGATAGGGGGTCCTAAGTTTTTTAGCCTAATGGATCACCCAGTGCAACATAAATAATATTTCGCAACTCCCTTAGGGTAGGGATTGCTCATATTATTCAGCGGGCATATACTATCATTTCCTACTACCCGATTACTATGTTAAAGTTTTTACTTAAAAGCGCTCTAATGCAATTATAAACGTATCCTATGTGTGAACTACCCGTCCCATGCCTATGGTCCAGGAGGATTTGGACCTACTATTAGGTGGTTCTAGACTTTATTTAGGTTGCTCAAAATGATAAAACTAGGCGACAATCGAAACATATAGGATTGCACACAATTGAAATGAAAGACTCAAGTTGACCTCCACACATAGGCACAAAAGCACGCGATCAGATCCTTATATTAGGCAATAGACAATTTCAAAGTTAAGACTGAGTCATTATGTCCTATAGGTATGGCCTCTAGGTTATTCCGAATTCTAATATCATACAAGCAGCGTTGTTGTTTCAGAAAAATGAATCCGTAGATTATAGGTATTACAAACCCTATAGCCATGATCTCTAATTTGTTAGGTGTTGCTCCCTAACGCACACGCAAGTATACGCGGTCGACAAGTAATATTGGATTGTAAGTCCAGGTTATTGTACCCACAGGGACTTAATTCAGCTACTTACTAACGGACTAATATTGTTATTCACGCAAGCAAAATTCGAATTCAATATCTTGATTATTCTAAACTACAGCTCTAAATTATAACTAGATTATCAAAGAACAAATTAAGTGTTGTTTAATCAATAGAAACAAATATTCCAGGGTTGTGATTATTTTACCAATCCTATTATGTTCTAATTAACTTCCCGTTCATATAATTCACTTGTGGTTGCTAATTAATCGATAAACGTTCTCATAGCCTTCTTCCGAAGCACTATTCGCCTATTCTTAATAAATTAACACCTATATTCCTTTGGAATTAATCTATCAAGAACGCAATAAAAACACGATATTCAATTAAATATGGTGATTAAGTATATTCCTATCCTAACCACGAATCCGCCCCCGCTTAAAAGGTTAAGAACATGCTTTCTTCAATTCTTCTCTAATCTAAACATAGTTTTCCCAAACATAGCATAGATAGTTGAAAGAACCTAATTGATGGCCAAACAATTAAGCAATTAAGCATAGAATTGAAGAAACAACCATATAATCATGAATTATAATCAAGAATTCGTTAACTTCGAACAACAATATTCATGGCTAATCACAATCCCAGAACAAGGGGTGATTAGCCACTCATGATTAAAGCAATCAAAATATAGAGTATTGAATAGACTATAAAAATACTAGAAAAGGATGAAGAACTGATGATCGATGCTTCTGTGCAATGTTCCGTTGTGTTTTTGCCTCCCAAATCACGTTCTATATGTCCCTCTTGGGTTTGGATGTGTTTATATAAGTGTTGGGAAGGGATAGGGTCGAAAATAGTAGACTTCTAGACCCCCCAGGGCGCTGCCTCCAGTGCCCTTTCTCTGACTCTCTGCCTCCAGCGCCACAGGTGGCGCCAGGCGCTGCCTGTGGCGCCCCTGCTCCTTTGTCCGCTTTTGTCTTGTTTTGGCTTAATTCTTCCTTGTTTCGCCCCTAATTGCTCCCGACTCATTCCTACACATAAAAACACTTTAAATTAACATGAATCGTAGCAATTAACATCCCAATTTTATAAAACAAAAGCCAAATACAAGGTTATTTACTTAGAAATATATATCTTTTACACCAAACATCAACACCCCACACTTAGACTCTTGCTCGCCCTCGAGCAATGGGATTATATACCAACTTCCCAACTACATACACTTAATATCATCACGAAGCATTCAACTTTTCAATCAAATCATACTTTTGAACACAATCAACACTAGCAAGTAAGCATGAACACACAATTGATCCATATTCTTCCCGTAAAGTCTACTCAAGCAGCATACTTCAATATCATCCAACAACCCAAACGTCACCACCCAACCTCAAGAGCCGACTCGCAACCATTAAGCAATCTCAATACATATACTTACCTAACAAGATAATTTACAACATTACCAATCGCTCATGAAATCATGTGCCCTTACCACAATCCGAAGAGTGAACATAGATGAATAATTTCACACAATTTTGAACAAAATGCCCTCACTCTCACAAAGAACTCATATGCTTCCCATAATAGTACCATAAGCTTACTCGTAGTGTAGATCTATACTAACTGAGTTAGTCAAATCTAAGATCAACTACGACTTTTAAGGTTGTAATGTAGGCTAGGGGACGAGTAGGATATATTTAGTAATAGTGGCTAGTCCTCCTAAGCACTTAATACACTACAATCACAATTCGAGCACTTTTCTTTTTCAATTACTACACTTATCTCATATACACAGCCTTCCTTTTTCAATTCAGCACTTCTATCATTCCACTAGCACAAGTCAATAGGAGGTGTTCTCTATATATTTTTCACTATCATTTTTCTAACATTTTTTCTTTCTTTCTTTTTTCTCTTTTTCGTTTTTTCTGGCTTTCTTTCTTTTTTTGTTTTTTTTTTCTTTCTTTTCACACTCCATACAAATACTCATCAGCTAGTGACTTCTTAATTTCAGCTTCATTGCACCGACAGGTCCTTTCACGGTTCCACTCATAATCAAAACAATCCCCCAAACTCTACCCTTACTCCTTTTAGCTACTAAGTGCCCTAGGAGGTAAAGGTTCAAATAAGTCTAATTCAAGAACAAAATAAGGGAATGGCTTGTAATGTAGGTACCAAAGAAAAAGGCCTATAGGCTCAAAGGGGCTAGCAACGGACAATTTTATATTCGATGTGACAGGCACATCCATAATCAAACAAGAAAATGCCTATATCATTTCTTAGATTAGCCCAACTTACAATTTCGCTTCAATTAACACATGGGGCAAGTTCTAGACAATATAGGCTCACTCACACAATGCACATGACTCAATCACGACGGTTCTGTTCAAATTTCAAGTCAAGCAAGCATACATAATTGAGACAATTAAGCAGTAATTACACTATATGATATACAAGTCAACAACTGAGAAGGCGAGTCACAAATTGGGCGGTTTTCTTGTTTTCTTAGGCTTACAATTCCACTAAACGGGAAAATAGATCATGTGTCATAGCCTTTTGTACCAGTCATCAACTATGTCAAGAAGTATTACTATATAACTCAGTTCTTTCTAAAATAGTCCTAAAAAGAAATTAAATTGCCCGGTTCGAGCTACATCCTTGGAAAAGAACCGGTGCCTTAAGAAAAACCAAGGATTATTACCAAACTATCCTATAAACAAAACAAAAATCTTTTTGTTGTTTTTAATCAAATTTTTTCCCTCAAGAAAAAGATCCATCGCCAGGAAAAATCTGAAATATATATATATATATATCTTTTTTTTCTTTTTTTTTTTAATTTTAACTCTAAAAATTATAACAAACAAACTATTAAGAGAACAACAACACTGATCATAATACACTAAAAGAAATAAATTAAACTAACAAATTAAAACTAACAAAATACATAATATCAAATTACAAAACACACAAGTTTTCACAAACATACAACACCAGCACAAGTAGTAGTTCCCCCACCCCACACTTAAATAATGCATAGTCCTCGATGCATTGAAAATATTTAAAGCGAAGTAGGGTGAGAAGAAACTCCCTGTCAGTCCGTGCCGGTCTCCTCGGAATCCAACCCAAAAGGCACCATCGCCATTAGCACGGTTGCGCCATCATCATCATCCCTCTCGGAATCCGAGCCCTGCACTGTATTGGCATCCTCTGATGGATACACAGGGCTGCCAGGTGCAATCCCTAACATTTCTTTAGACGCGCTGGACAGATCATCATGCAGGTGCATGCGCTCTTCATCAGTGATACCGGCTCGGCTCATGAGCAAATTGATAGCGTTATACACATACTTGTTGAAGTTTTCTTCACGCTCCAATCGAGCCGCGGGGGTGAGCTTGGACGACGTTTGCATGACGGCGGTGATATCCATTAGCCTGGCTGGTGCCTCCACAACCTCGTCATGCCCAGGATACTCAGGCACTCCCAAAAATCGCATGTACTGCGTCAGAAGGTTGCTGAAAAACAACCGCCGAATCTGCCGCACGAATCTAGTGCGGGCCATTTCATTGAGCATAATCTCAGCGATGTTGATAGGTTGGCCGGTTAGGAGTGAGAAGATCAGACACACTCTGGCTCGAGTGCAGTCACTGCTATGTTCGGCAGGCATCATTCTAGCTTGCACAAAGTTCTACCATACCTTGGCAGTGTTGTTAAAGTCTGCCCTCACCATAGAGAGATGAATGTTTCCTTGTTTCCTCAGCCACTTGGCATTTGAATCGATGCCACACAATGTGTTTATGGAGGACTCTTAATGAGGCTCTGCAGTCTCCGTGGATCGGCATTTTCAACCCCAAGATAATCACACAAGTCTTCTCAACCCATTGGCACATCTATCCCTCTAACATGGGAGGAAGCTCTGTGATGGTTCCAGTTAGCATAGAGTTCACGGACCAAACTCAGATTGGCGGGCACCAGGCAGTCCAAAAATTTCTCCATCCGTGAGATGCGCAGTCTGGCGAGAACGTCTGGGAACCGCCTTTCTAAAGCAGTTGTGTTAATTCCCATCTTTGACACATAGCGCCTAGTTGGTACGAAGTTCCGATACCACACAGCAACAGCATCGTTAACCAACTCTAATCGAGGACGAGGCCTGGGTGGGACTCACTGCGACCCCTCGTCCACCTGTTTCCCTTGGACTGTCTCGAGGAGCCCTCTCCCTGTCTTCGCTTCTTTGGAATTGGCGAAGTAGCGGAGGCTTTTCCAAGACCTTTCCCTTTTATAGCATCATCACGGGCCATAATGTCCTGCAACACGAGCAAATAGGAAAGTGAGCAAAGTGTAATACATATACCGTAGGTACAATGTCATTAAAGGACCCCACACTTAAACTCTAAGCATAGAAGCAAGGGTTGCAATACAAACTACGGGTACTCAAGACTTCCCCATGTGTCAAAAATAAATAGTGAATAAGCGATAACGACAACGAAAGGTGAAAGCTCGGCACTTTCTATGCTAACGCTAGATACATACAGTAAGCTATCTTACACAATTATACAACATACATATCCAAGAGTAATGGCGTAAGAAGATTTGCAGCATCAAATTCCTATCCTCAACTAGTAAATGCCCCCCCTCCCCCGAGATACCCCACACTTAGTTCAAATGCCTATATAAGTGTCGTCGGCTACTCAGACTTCACCGGTGCATAAAAAGTCTCATTCAGGCATTAAAACAAACAGATTGTGTGCATGGAGTGTGTGTGCTGCAATTTCAACAATGGTGAAGTGTAGTGACCCTCCCGATGTTAACGGAGTAGAGGGAATTATAGTTTACTACTCCGATAACAAGAAGAATCAAACAATATTTCGTACACACATACTACCATGAAAGGGTTAAGAGAAGGAGAAGATATGGGGGATTTTTAGGGAAGGGAACATGAACATACATACAAAATAAAATACATTGAAGAAAATAAAAGAGAAGATGAAGGAGAAGATGAAGCTAACATACCTGAAGAATGGAGATAATAGAGAATGAAAAGCTGAAATTTTTAGTGAAGAAGAAGAAGAAGAAAAACGCAGGCAGTGGGGAGGGCTTTGTTTTTTCTGTGTTGTGTCAATTGTGTGAGGAATTCGAGTGGGTTGGGTGGCTTAAAAGGGTTATTATTGTCAAACTTACAAAATAAAAAGAAAAATAGAACACTTACCTGTCACCCCCCCCAGCTGGCGCCTAGCGCCCTTCCTGGTGCTGGGGGGCCTCATGCTCACTGCCTGGGGCGCCACAGGCGGCACTGGACTCTGGCCTGTGCGCTATAGGCCGAAATCCCTTCTTCTTCTTTTTTTGTTTTTTTTGTTTTCAATTCAATTCCCCAACCCTTAAAATTTATATGTCTTACCTCATTACAACTAATAGTTATACACCTATACATCAATTGTACTATTTTATCTACTCTAAAAAGGGTAAATTAAGAAGCTAAACTAGAAAAACGATAAAATTTAGGTTGCCTCCCAACAAGCGCCTGATTTAATGTCGCGGCACAACGTAGATTCATCCTATTAATCTGGCTTGATTTCGAGCCTTCGAGCTTTCTCAACAGATGGCTTGAGATGGGTCAGAGTGACAGGCCTTTTCAACTCTTCTACTTTTCTGAACCCCGGGACGTAATTGCCGGAAATATCTAGTACTTTCTTAATTTCTTCCATTGTTCCCTCTTTACTTTTTTCCACCTCCCCAATCAATGCTCGTTCAATAGGATCAACTGGGCTCATGTGTGACACTAATGACGTAGAATTATTCTCTACCACAGAGATCATTGATAATTCTTCATAGTGAGGTGGCAACCTGAGTGCTTTATAAACTTTGAACACCTCCTCTTGGTCACCTACTCTCATTGTCATTTTTCCTTCACAAACATCAATAATGGCGCGGCCTGTGGCTAGGAATGGACGCCCCAAAATAAATGGGACCTCCTGATCCGGCTCGTAATCCAGGATGATAAAGTCTGCAGGAAATATGAACAAGCCAACTTGGACCAGTACATCTTCAATCACTCCCTCCGGCTGAGCAAGGGAACGATCAGCTAACTGTAGGGTGACTGTTGTTGGGCGTGGGTCACCCAACCCCAACTGTCTGAATACTGAGAGCGGCATCAAGTTTATACTTGCTCCAAGATCACATAGAGCTCTTCCTATGGCATGTTTCCCAATGGAAATTTGAATGGTGAAGCTACCCGGATCCTTCAATTTCTGTGGTAGCTTGCCTTGGATTCTAGAACTACACTCCTCGGTGAGTGCCACTGTCCCAAACTCAGTCAATCTCCGTTTATTGGCCACAATATCCTTGATATACTTTGCATACTTAGGCACTTCTTGCAATATATCAACCAACGGAATATTGATTTGTACCTGCTTCAAAATGTCAAGGAACTTTTTGTACGCCTCATTATCCCTCAATTTTTGTAATCTCTGTGGAAATGGATGTGGTGGCCTTGCAACCAGTTGTGGGGGTTGCTTAGCTCCTACCTCTTCAGCCGACTTCTCAATTTCCTTAGCTTTCTCTGATGTTGCCTCTATGGTGATCGGCTTTTCATTAAAAGTCACCTGCTTCTTCTTTTTAGATTCTACCTCTTCCAGTTGTCGCCCGTTTCTCAATGATACAGCATTAAGTGCCGCCCTTGGGTTTGCTTCAGTATCACTGGGTAGAGCTCCAGCTGGTCTAGTATTTTGAGCCCCGGCCAGCTGTCCTAATTGGCGCTCCAGATTCCTCACTGTTGTGGTGAGGGTTTGGTATTCTGTTCTGAACTGTTTATTGTCTTGCACCAGCTGCTTCAACAACTCATTTGTATTATCATCTGCCTGTTGAGGTTGCCTTTGTGGTTGATTATAATTCCCTTGTGGTTTAACATGATTTTGCTGCTGTTGATGACCACCCCATGTAAAGTTGGGATGATTCCTCCAATTCGGATTGTAGGTGTTCCCATATTGTGTATTTTGATTCAATGGCCCCCTGTTCTGTTGTCCCACATAATATATGGATTCCGGATTTGTGGGGCACATGTCACTTGTATGGTTGTCACCACACATCTCACAGCACAACGACATCTATTGGACCTGTTGTCTTGGTTGAACCTACTGCATCGTCATTCTGTTCATCTGATTGGCCAGTTTTGCCATCTCTGCTCTCATAGCTGCAAGGTCATCCAGTTCGATCAACCCAGCTCCCTTTTGTTTAATTGCTCTGCGTGAGTCACCGTCCCCTTGCCAATTATGATCATTGGCCGTGAAATTGTTCAGCAGTAGTTGGATTTCACTATAGGGCTTGGCCATGCAACTGCCCCCACAAGCTGAGTCGAGGTTCATTTTTGAAGCTTCATCTAGCCTATCAACAAAAGTATGTCCCAGGACCTCATCCGTCTGGCAATGGTGTGGAAAATCCCTAAGCAGCTTCTTATATCTTTCCCATGCTTGCCGAAGAGTTTCTCCTTCCCGTTGTTCGAATCCCTAAATCTGGCTTCTTAGTGACTTTGTCTTCTTGGTTGGAAAGAATTTAATTAGGAATTCTGGCCAAGTCATCCCATGTGAAGATAGAATTTGCAGGCTCCTTTTACAGCCATTCCTTTGCTTCCCCCAATAGTGAGAAGGGAAACAATGTCAACCTCACATAATCTTTGGACACGTTTGGATAATTATAAGTATCTGTGATTTCCAAAAAATTCTGAATATGTCTCTGTAGGTCTTCATGCGACAGTCCCACATACTGCCCTGTAGATTGGATCAGCTGCACCATATATTGTTTTAGTTCAAGTGCCCCGTGATTTCAGGTTTGACAATTGCCTGAGTCATGTTGGCAAGATTGGGTCTTGCAGCTTCAATCACCACTCGTTCCGCATTACCCTCCATCTCAATTGGCTGTGGTTGAACGACAATGTACAACTCTCTGTTAATTCTAGTTCTGGCTTCTATCTCCCTCCTTACTCTGTGTAGTGTTCGTTCAATTTCTGGATCGAAAGGAAGAATGTTGTTTGCGCTTCTACTCCTCCGCATTCAATAGAAGAGCCTGTGTGTGCAAACAACGTAAGACGATAAGTACAACTTGAACAAATAACAAATATAAGCTTAAGTCGGTAAAGTAGAAGATTTTTAAGTCCCCGGCAACGGTGCCAAATACTTGTTGCTCCCTAACGCACACGCAAGTATACGCGGTCGACAAGTAATATAGGATTGTAAGTCCAGGTTATCCTACCCACAGGGACTTAATTCAGCTACTTACTAACGGACTAATATTGTTATTCACGCAAGCAAAATTCGAATTCAATATCTTGATTATTCTAAACTACAGCTCTAAATTATAACTAGATTATTAAAGAACAAATTAAGTGTTGTTTAATCAATAAAAACAAATATTCCAGGGTTGTGATTATTTTAACAATCCTATTATGTTTTAATTAACTTCCCGTTCATATAATTCACTTATGGTTGCTAATTAATCGATAAACGTTCTCATAGCCTTCTTCCGAAGCACTATTCGCCTATTCTTAATAAATTAACACCTATATTCCTATGGAATTAATCTATCAAGAACACAATAAAAACACGATATTCAATTAAGCATGGTGATTAAGTATATTCCTATCCTAACCACGAATCCGCCCCCGCTTAAAAGGTTAAGAACATGCTTTCTTCAATTCTTCTCTAATCTAAACATAGTTTTCCCAAACATAGCATAGATAGTTGAAAGAACCTAATTGATGGCCAAACAATTAAGCAATTAAGCATAGAATTGAAGAAACAACCATATAATCATGAATTATAATTAAGAATTCGTTAACTTCGAACAACAATATTCATGGCTAATCACAACCCCAGAACAAGGGGTGATTAGCCACTCATGATTAAAGCAATCAAAATATAGAGTATTGAATAAACTATAAAAATACTAGAAAAGGATGAAGAACTGATGATTGATGCTTCCGTGCGATGTTCCTTTGTGTTTTTGCCTCCCAAATCACGTTCTATATGTCCCTCTTGGGTTTGGATGTGTTTATATAGGTGTTGGGAAGGGGTAGGGTCGAAAATAGTAGACTTCTAGACGAAATAGGACAGCTTACGACGTCGGCGCCCTGGCTGGCGCCAGGCGTCCCCCAGGGTGCTGCCTCCAGTGCCCTTTCTCTGACTCTCTGCCTCCAGCGCCACAGGTGGCGCCAGGCGCTGCCTGTGGCGCCCCCTGCTCCTTTGTCCGCTTTTGTCTTGTTTTGGCTTAATTCTTCCTTGTTTCGCCCCCAATTTCTCCCGACTCATTCCTACACATAAAAACACTTTAAATTAACATGAATCGTAGAATTAAACATCCCAATTTCATAAAACAAAAGCCAAATACGAGGTGATTTACTTAGAAATATATATCTTTTACACCAAATATCATTTGTGCAATGAGGCAGTGAAAAAGTTTGAAAGCTCCGAATTAATAGCGCTTGATTTATAGACAGGCTTTCTACACATAAAATCGTATCCTACAGTCAGGATTTCTAATAATTGACAATTGGACTTGAATTTATAACACTTTATCCCTATAGGCATGCTATCTAAGTGAGGCAGTGCAAAAGCAGCATGAAGTAGTTGATAAATTAATAAACCTTTGTCACGACCCGAATCCCAAACCCGGTCGTGATGGCGCCTCTCGTGGAGACAAGGCCAGCCAATTCAAACCATAACTCATTTTAAGCAATAAATTTAACAAGAGAACAACGCAACACAGTTTAATAGCAGTTGATCGCGGAAAAACATAGTGAACCATCCCAACAACAGCCCGAAACCGGGGTGTCACAAAGTCATGAGCAACATGAAAATCCTAATAATAAGATTACTATTACAATATCTTTGGCACAATTATTTGAAAATAGTGGAAACAACAAGACAAAAGAGATACGGGGTTGCGGACGCCAACAGCTACCTCGTAGTCTCTGAATCGCCGCCCTGACAGTAATAATCAATGGCTCGGAGCGGAACCGATAAGCCTGAATCTGCACACAGGGTGCAGGGAGTAATGTGAGTACTTCCAACTCAGTGAGTAATAACTATAAATAACATCTGAAAGTAAGAAGACACATAATACATAGAGCAATCCTCAGCGAAATAGCAAACATGTAAACATGCCAAGTAAAAATAACATGAAGCAAAGAAAAACAACAATACCAGCACAACGGAATACATTACACATCATAACTCTCGTGGCGGCGTGCCACCCGTTCCCATGGGTACCCGCGCTCACTGGGGGTGTACAGACTCCGGGAGGGGCCCCTTACGGCCCAAGCGCAATATCTTGTGGCGGCGTGCCACCCGATCTATTCACATCATATTCTGTGGCGGCGTGCCACCCGATCCATTCATATCAAATTCCGTGGCGGCGTACCACCCGATCCCATTTACATCATTTAAAATGTCATTTAAATCTCAGGCCCTCGGCCTCATATCACTCAGTAAAACCTCACATTTGGCCCTCGGCCGCACTCAGTCAGAAAAATCATCTCATGCCCCTCGGGCATAGTAAAACAGTAGTTCTCAGCCCAAAACATCATTTAAAATATTATGTAAACCTCAAAAACTGAGTAAAAGTGGCTGAGTTGTAAAACAGTGTAAATCAACACAACTGAGTTCAAGTAATACATCAACACAGTGAGGAAACAGTGATAAATACCCCTGAAGAGTTCAAATAACCGGCACGAAGCCCAAATATGGCAATCAACCCAAATCATGATGATATCAAATCAGTTCCAATCAAATATGTAGTAAAAATCATCAATCAGGATGGACCAAGTCACAATCCCCAGTAGTGAATGATCCCACGCTCATCATCGAGCGTGTGCCTCACCTCAATATAGCACTACGACGTGCAAATCCGGGGTTTCAAACCCTCATAACATCATTTATAATCACTACTCACCTTAACTCTATTTTATCAAAATGGCCAAAACCCCCCGTTTTTATAAAGTTTTCTGCCTCGGGCGCCACAGGTGGCACCGGGCGCTGCCTGTGGCACTGGTTCCAGCAGCCACAGATTCCCTAACACAAAAATAGGCATAACTTTCTCATACGATTTCCAAATCTGACGATTCTTTTTGCTATGGCTCCGAAATTTCGATACGGATATAATGCTTCAATTAAAACTGAATTTGGAGTCCATTTGCATAATATGATACCACTTATTCTTGAAGAAACGACATCGAAACATTCTTGAAGTTCAAAAGCTAAACTCCATTAACCATCCAAAATCCATTTGGGGCCCTCGGGACTTCAACCAAATATATCAACAAATCTTAAAACATCACATGGACTTAATCGAGGCCTCAAATCACATCAAACAACGCTAAACACACGAATCATACCCCAATTCAAGCCTAATGAAACTAACAAAATCCAACTTCTACATTCGATGCCGAAACCTATCAAATCGAGTCCGATTGACCTCAAATTTTGAACACAAGTCATAAATAACATAATGGATCTCTGAAGATTTTCAGAACTGGATTCCGACCCTGATATCAAAAAGTCAACTCCTCGGTCAAACTTTCCAAAAATCTTCTATTTTCCAACATTCGCCAAAATCCGTTGAATTGTCCTACAGACTTCCAATTTCAAATCCGGACACACCCCTAAGTCCAACCCTCGGATCAAAATCTCGCCTAACAACCGGAAATCGCCAAAATACTAACTCCACCAATTCAAGCCTAATTTTACACCGGACCTCCAAAACCAATTCCGATCACACTCCTAAGTCATAAATCACCTCCCGAAGCTAACCGAACCATCGGAACTCACATCTGAGCCCTCTAACTCATAACTCAACATCCGGTTGACTTTTCCAACTTAAACCTTCTTAAAAGAGACTAAGTGTCTCATTTCTTACCAAACTGACTCCTAACGCAAACTACTCAACTTGATCACATAAAATATGGATAACGAAGCATAATGAGACGGAAAATGGAGAAAACGGAGCGGTAACTCACGAGACGACTAGCCGGGTCGTCACATTCTCCCTCACTTAAACAAACGTTCGTCCTCGAACGTGCTAAAGACTATTCCAAGGACATTAAATTTCTAAGTGTATTATTACACACACTTGCGGGTGATTCTACGGCACCTTAACTTTAACATGGATCCGACAACACCATCTCAATTAAAGATTAGTTCTTTTATCCACATTTATAAACTTCAAAGCCAAATTTCTCACAGCCCAATTAATTCAACACCGCATGTTAGTCTTAACCGGCCGTAGCAAACTCGTGCTTGCGCGCCCATCATATGTATGCCTATAACCACGTCTTTGGTCCTATTAGCTGTTCATAATTAATCCCAGCATCGTCAATTAACCTCATTTTAACCAAAACCTCATTTCAAATTTCCACAACTCTGACAGTAATTCACGAGGCATGAAGACCTCATAGTTATTTACTCGAATTAACGAGTCATATTTAACGCCACCTGAACACTCCCCTTGTAGGCTGAAACTCAGTAATTACAGCACGAATATGGCAAAATACGCACAAAACACATAGAAGAATTATCAAATAAGCCTAACAGGCATGGCTCTCTATCAGTACTACAGTACAAATTTAATTTCACACAGGGAGAATTTAAAACACCTAATTTTTCATCACAAGAATCTCATCCTTGTATAACTTCCACCGCGGCTCATAGCCCAGTTTAAGCTTTTCACATCATATTAAAAATGCGAGGATCTCGTCCTCAACTATGAATCACAAGTAATATGCACATCGTGCCAACCGAAATCTATCCATTTCTCCTTTAAAAGTAATTTCGATAATCGAAATCACGACACATAATGAACTCCCATACCGGTAGGGCATATAATTCTTAAATCTTTAATTAATTATCCCGAAATTACATCAAAACCCACTGTAGTGAGTAACAGAAAGTCACTTTTGGACTCATAGCCCTCAATAGTGTACAAAACAAAAATGATAGACTCGGCTAAGACCGTCAGAATCTCCCAACAGGGATAAACACAATAGTAGAGTGCAAATTCACAAACTCACCTGATAAGCCGATTGCCCATAATAACATCCTCCGACCACAATAGCTGAAATTTCAGGAATCTAGTGCCCGCAACACACCTCATGATGCATATAAATCCCATTCCAAATCTCGCAATACTGCCACGACGAAAGAGACGTGTAGAAGCTCGTAGCCACCTACCGATCCAAAAATGATACCATTACGCGAGATTAAAAGAATTTCTCATAACCCCTGAACTATTAGTAGAATGAATACTTCATTGGCTAGAACCCCTTTCACTCAACTCATTTCAAATAACTATGGCACATGCAACTGAATTCCCATAACCACAGAAAATACAAACCTCAAGTTGTGGTGTAAACCATCATGACTCTTCCGGAGTCCATTCACACAAAAGGCCATTCGAAGAAATATCTCCCAAATCAATCATGTCATGGTGGCTATCGGACCTGCACGTACAACCACATACCACATGTAAAACTTCACACGCCGAAGGAACTAATCATTGCCACCATCACATCGATTAAACCATTGCTAACCGACCCAATTTCTTTAAATTTACTCTTGACCTGACTTAGAAATATTATAGCTCCATTCAAAACATAGTGAACTCAACTCGCATTCACTTCGAGTGGCCCGAATTGCGAGACCACATCGTCTCAATACTCATGAACCATCTCATATCCTCCTATATGCTCAATATTATCTCAGACTGGTACACCCATTTTGCAAGGCCTTCTGCAAATCCGAAGCTATCTCTTTCTTTTCTCCAATACTGCACCGTATACCCGATAGTAACAAAGAATATTCCAAGTTTCGTTCGCAACCCACTGTGAAGACTCAATCCTTAACCACACATCGGACCCAAAATCCTTAGGCACTGCATTTTAATTCTTGAATCCACTAGGACCGTTATCGAGGGTCAATCACTTTGACCTAGTCCCGAAGATAACCGACTGTGCTCTTTTCCATGTACATCACGTCCACAAAACACAAGCTCCGAGTCTTCCCAAAAACCTGAACATGCATCGATAACGCCGAATGTAGCACACGCCTATCTAGTTCTTTGCTGAATTACCCTTAATATTTCCTTTTCTTAGTCATAAATACACCGCCAACGTACCGATAACTAGAAACCGCACGAGCAGACAACCACGCGATCTAATTGTAAATGGCGGGGCTCTCTCCACTTAGCTCTAAGCCACCGTCACATAATGTAGAGCCCACGACGATTCGTCCTTCTCAATTACCATGATCTCGCACCATTAACCCGACAGACTTCTCAAAGTCTTTGTTGAGCTTTTCATGAACATCCTGGATCACAAGTCATAGTCACGCACTCGACCTCTTACTGGGTAGCAAGTAATATACCTCGCATAAGCTTCATCAACATCATGCCACCACTAACCTGCTCACAGGAGATAACCCACCTGAGGAATTCCTTACCGACATCTTCTAACGACGCTGCACAGGGTACAACTACCCCGTAATCAGCAAATTCTCCTAAGCGCATGCTCGCCCACCAATTGTATAAATCTGCTCCTTTCCTATTGACATCAACTGAAAGTTCAACAATACTTTACGAACTTAAGTCATATTGCACCTGAAACGATAATCAGATCTTCACACCCCTATTCATCTCAAACAAACTCCTTTCTGCCATATTCGATCTTTTTTCGTACAACATCCATCACTCCAAATAAAATACGTCGTCCAAATCACCTTCCATCATGATTCCCAAACCATTCTACACTTCTCAAGGCACGCAGCTATCCTACCACAGAATCCATATGCTAATCTGTCACTCTTATTTCTGTTAAACCATCTCCTTTAAGCAACTTTTCAACCTGTGCTTCTCATACTTGGCCTGCTAGTACTTCAACCACCGGGAAACACTTCCTGCCATGCCGTTCCTCATACTTCGCTACTCACGTGTTGCATCAAATCGAAATCCATATCTGTAGCACCCGAACCAATAAAATGTTACTGACTCTAAGCCTCTTCGAAGATCATCTTTAACTGTTGCACTCAGCTATCCCTGGCAACCACCCCTCTGGCACCATTTCATAGCACCATGCCCCGAAGGAAAAAATCCAAGAAGGCCGTGACACCAACGAACCATAACGCGTTCAAACAAGGACGACGACACCGCATCACATTGAAAATTCCATCATGCTTTAAAGTATCCAGTCTTGTTACTTCATCAACCAAACATGGACATCTATAGTTCGAGTGCCTTTCCTTCGCTGGAATTAAATGTTGAACCTCTAAATCACACACTGAGAAATCCTCCTTTCGAGTCATTCACTACTGCGTTTCATACAGAAGCACTTTACCATTTCACCAACATTGTATGACAACAACGCATAGACATCGTAGCAATTCGTGCACGGTCTCAAAACCATAGAAGATGCAGATACTAAGCTGAAGCATAAGAACATCCTTCCAAAAGGGAATGATAATACCCTGCCCGAACACGCATCTGGCACCACGTCTGTAGTACCATTACAACTCTTCGACGCCCAATTGATAACAAGTGCTTTGCGCCGCATAAGATTGAGTAGGAAGGATATAAAGGCATAAGCCTCAATAGAATCAAACCGCACGATAAGGATATCAAGAATATGAAGTTTTTCCTAAAAAGGTTCTGCAGCCTCTCAAAGATAAGTACAGACGTCTCCGTACCGATCCGCAAGACTCTACTAAACCCGCTCATGACTCGTGAGACCCATATAACCTAGGCTCTGATACCAAGCTGTCACGACCCGAATCCTAAACCCGGTCGTGATGGCGCCTCTCGTGAAGACAAGGCCAGCCAATTCAAACCATAACTCATTTTAAGCAATAAATTTAACAAGAGAACAATGCAACACAGATTAATAGCAGTTGATCGCGGAAAAACAAAGTGAACCATCCCAACAAAAGCCCGAAACCGGGGTGTCACAAAGTCATGAGCAACTAACGAAAATCCTAATAATAAGATTACTATTACAATATCTTTGGCACAATTGTTTGAAAATAGTGGAAACAACAAGACAAAAGAGATACGGGGCTGCGGACGCCAACAGCTACCTCGTAGTCTCTAAATCGCCGCCCTGACAGTAATAATCAATGGCTCAGAGCGGAACCGATAAGCCTGAATCTGCACACAGGGTGCAGGGAGTAATGTGAGTACTTCCAACTCAGTGAGTAATAATTATAAATAACATCTGAAAGACACATACATAGAGCAATCCTCAGCGAAACAGCAAACATGTAAACATCCCAAGTAAAAATAACATGAAGCAAAGAAAAAGCAATAATACCAGCACAACGGAATACATTACACATCATAACTCTCGTGGCGGCGTGCCATCCGTTCCCATGGGTAGCCGCGCTCACTGGGGGTGTACAGACTCCGGGAGGGGCCCCTTACGACCCAAGCGCAATATCTTGTGGCGTCGAGCCACCCGATCCATTCACATCATATTTTGTGGCGGCTTGCCACCCGATCCATTCATATCAAATCCCGTGGCGGCGTGCCACCCGATCCTATTTACATCATTTAAAATGTCATTTAAATCTCAGGCCCTCGGCCTCATATCACTCAGTAAAACCTCACATTTGGCCCTCGGCCGCACTCAGTCAGAAAAATCATCTCATGCCCCTCGGGCATAGTAAAACAGTAGTTCTCAGCCCAAAACATCATTTAAAATATTGTGTAAACCTCAAAAACTGAGGAAAAGTGGTTGAGTTGTAAAACAGTGTAAATCAACACAACTGAGTTCAAATAATACATCAACACAGTGAGGAAACAGTGATAAATACCCCTGAAGGGTTCAAATAACCGGCACGAAGCCCAAATATGGCAATCAGCCTAAATCATAATGATATCAAATCAGTTCCAATCAAATATGTAGTAAAAATCATCAATCGAGATGGACCAAGTCACAATCCCCAGTAGTAAACGATCCCACGCTCATCATCGAGCGTGTGCCTCACCTCAATATAGCACTATGACGTGCAAATCCGGGGTTTCAAACCCTCAGAACATCATTTACAATCACTACTCACCTCAAACAGGCTAAATCCTTGGCCCGCGACGCTCTTGCCCTTCAAATTGGCCTTCACATGCGTCGAATCTATCCAAATTCAGAACAAATACGCCACAATATGTTGAGGGAACAAAGCCCAAGCGAAAACAATCAAAAATACCAAGAAATCCAGAAATTAGCAAAACCCGAGCCCCGAGCCCCGAGCCCACTTCTCGAAGTTCAAAAATTTTCACATCAACGGGTTCCTTATCTCCCCACAAGTTCAGTCATACAAAAATTATCAAATTCCGACATCGGATTGGCTTTCAAATCTTAAATTTTCGTTCTTGGAAGATTTGGAAATAAATCTGATTTTTCTTCCATAGATTCATGGATTTATGATGTAAATGAGCATGGAATCATGATCTATGAAGGATTTATGATAAAGAACACTTACCTCCTTCAAATTTGTGGAAAACCTTCTAAAAATCGCCCAAACCAAGCTTCCCCAACTCTATTTTATCAAAATGGCCAAAACCCCCCGTTTTTATAAAGTTTTCTGCCTAGGGCGCCACAGGTGGCGCCGGGCGCTGCCTGTGGCGCTGGTTCCAGCAGCCACAGATTCCCTGACACAAAAATAGGCATAACTTTCTCATACGATTTCCAAATCTGACGATTCTTTTTGCTATGGCTCCGAAATTTCGATACGGATCTAATGCTTCAATTAAAACTGAATTTGGAGTCCATTTGAATAATATGATACCACTTATTCTTGAAGAAACGACATCGAAACATTCTTGAAGTGCAAAAGTTAAACTCCATTAACCATCCAAAATCCATTTGAGGCCCTCAGGACTTCAACCAAATATATTAACAAATCTTAAAACATCATATGGACTTAGTCGAGGCCTCAAATCACATCAAACAACGCTAAACACACGAATCATACCCCAATTCAAGCCTAATGAAACTAACAAATCCCAACATCTACATTCGATGCCGAAACCTATCAAATTGAGTCCGATTGACCTCAAATTTTGCACACAAGTCATAAATGACATAACGGACCTATGAAGATTTTCAGAACTGGATTCCGACACCGATATCAAAAAGTCAACTCCTCGGTCAAACTTTCCAAAAATCTCTATTTTCCAACATTCGCCAAAATGCGTTGAATTGTCCTACGGACTTCCAATTTTAAATCCGGACACACGCCTAAGTCCAAAATCACCATACGAAGCTATAGCAACTATCGAAATTTCATTCCGACCCTCGGATCAAAATCTCGCCTAACAACCGGAAATCGCCAAAATACTAACTCCACCAATTCAAGCCTAATTTTATACCAGACCTCCAAAACCAATTCCGATCACACTCCTAAGTCATAAATCACCTCCCGAAGCTAACCGAACCATCGGAACTCACATCTGAGCCTTGTAACTCATAAGTCAACATCTGGTTGACTTTTTCAACTTAAACCTTCTTAAAAGAGACTAAGTGTCTCATTTCTTACCAAACTGACTCCTAACGCAAACTACTCAACTTGATCACATAAAATATGGATAACGAAGCATAATGAGACGGAAAATGGAGAAAACGGAGCGGTAACTCACGAGACGACTAGCCGGATCGTCACAACCTTATAGTCATGGTATCTAGATTAGCGAAGGTATTGCATTATTGTATCCTAATAGCATATGATCTAAAACCGTTGAATAGTAGACATGGAAACAAGTATAGCATATTTTAATGAGTTAAATGAAATGTGTATGTGGTTCCTACAGGCGTGGTTCCTATTACTGCAATATATACTAAATAAAACAATGGGTAAGGCATGCTGGACGTAATAGCAAATAGAACACGTCGACCCTATAGGCATGGCTTCTACCCTTTCATGCTAGTATTAGAATACCCCAACCCTTTTTTACTAATCTCCCCATTATTCCTTATTACAAATTATTACAGGCCAAATGAATAATGTAAATAGAATAAAACAGTTATAAGCCCAATAGGACAGCTAAAAGCCCCACTCAAAGAAATCCTCTGACTTTCTGGGCCTTTAACAGTCTTGCTTTTTGGACCACCAGCAAGCCCAAATCCCAAGCTCACAAGGACAACTAGAATGCACCTGAATCGAGTACCCAGGTCCAGCAACAGATGTGGCCCATCAAACCATGCCCAAACGTAAGACAATTATCTTGCTTACCTAGTAACCAACAACAAACACCACAAGTAATAGCCCACGCAAACTAATTACTCAAATAACTTTAGATATAGACGTATACACAGGGGAATACTTAGGTGTTATAGCTAATGAAGAATCTGGACTTGTTAAACATGATATACTAGAGGTAAAGAAGCACATGAATAAGAATAGAACAAAAACTCTCAAAGAGATTTCAACAGACAGGGGTTTAAAACAAACATTGTATATAACCGATTCATTAGGAGTTCACATATAGAAAGTTTACCAGGAGGGTCTAAAGTAAGACATGCTTGAAACTAATCCTACAAAACAATCATATAGACATAGTTCCATGGGTTAACAAAGTAACTAGCAGGTATTCGTTTAATTCTAAAGAAACTAGAGATTCTACAAGTTGATCATGTATAATAAGTTCAGTTATACATCTAGGATTACCCAAAGGCATTTGACTCTAATTAATTTAACACTAGCATGGCAGTATTTTATCATGATAACAGAATTACAGTAACATATAAAAATTAAATTTTTGTTGGGGTTCACTAAAGGTATAAGTCATGCTTGGTTTGAAAACTTTAAACAGTATTGGCATGCAAGAACTCATACGATCATGGATTAATTCTAAGGAAAGTTATCAGCTTGTTCATGATTGCACCAAGTGTGGGATATAAAGAATGCATGGTCACAACGAATTGGTAATCAAATAAGACTTCTTAGAAGCAGGCAGACTAGTAGACATAGTTTAAATCAACTAACAAACACCCATGTAGCTCAGATGTGAGAGAATTAAAACATTCAAATTTAGGCAAACATCAATTATCTCAAGAAGGCTAAAAAATCTAAGTTGATACAGGCACTCATGGAAGATGAAACTGTATAAAATTCAAGGTTAACACTAAAGTCAGGTAACACCAGAATTCGTTCGAGTCAAATACACATAATGAGAGTACACTATATATGTTTAAGCCTATCAAGTTTGATACTAGAGAACATAGAACTGTAGGACATCGTTAAGATAATAGGATTACAGTATAGCCTACCACAATACACTGCTGGGGGGTTCACAAATAACAAGGAAACTGAGTCATGCTTACTCACGAAAATTCAAACGATATTTGTACGTAGAATGCACATGACATAGACAATCATAAGGGAAATAGTTAAAATCATAAGAGCCAGAAACACTAACCAGCTGCAAATTAACAGGAAAGTAAAGAAAAAATTGAGTGTCAATGGTAGTTAGTCAGCAGTAATAGAGAAGGAACAGCAGGACTCCTAAAATCCCAGTGCGTCAGAGTTACCAAGGGTTTGAAGTGAACCCCGGGCAGTGCTCACACTGAGAAAAGAACAACAATTGAATTCTAGTGGCCTTGACTTTCAGTCGGCCAATGTCTCAAACTTAGAATAGCAGAATAAGTGAGAGTGAGAGTAATAGCAGTAATAATGTCTCCAAAGGGGAAATTGGGGGAAGGTTATATAGTAGCAAAAATCGAACATCCAAACAAGGAACATAGTCAATCAAACATAAATAAGGAAAGAAGAGCATGCTGAATCAATTTAGAACCAAATTAGGATAAAAATCAAGCAAACCATAGTTTCGTCCGAAATCACAAATTGGCTGAAGAATCTTGCCAAATCGGTCTCATATAGCCTAGTGGTGAATCTATCAGGTCGAGAATATGGTAATCATCAAGAATCTAAGCCAAAGAAACCTCCCAAATACCGGTTTCCTTAAATAACTCCATACCAAACGAGTAGTGTCAAGAAAATAGGAAAGAAATGCTGCGAGTATAGAAAAAAGGAAAGGAAATATGGGAGATTTCCATATTTTCTAGGGTACGGACCAGGATTTAGAGTGAGGCGTCTAGGGTTTGGTCTGAGAGGAGAGGAGAGTATTTGAGGGCGGTGGTCTTTGAGAAGTGGTAGGGTTTCCGGGTGAGTTAGGTTAATAAAGAGAGGGATGGTTTATGGGCCGTTGATCATTTGAGATCAACGGCCGAGATTAAAAGAGATATGGGGTCGTTTGGTTGGGCTACTGAAGGCGAATGAAGGGGGCCAAATGTTTGGGCTTGTTTTTTGTCTGAAATTCACTTTAAAACTGGGCCATAGTTTAAATACACGAAATTCTATCAAAAAATAATTTATAAAAAGTAATTAACAAATAATAAAATATTATTTATGTAGTAAAGTGTTGAAAATAATAACTTAACATTATAAAAATATAAAAATACTATTTGGACACAAATAATGTAATAAAAATGTAATTATGCATAGCATATAGACTATTATTACAAAATTGTGTAAATAGCTTAAAATACAAATATAATTATATGAAATGAAGTAAAATACTATGAAACATATATGTGGATGCAAATAATAAATTTTGATGATTAAGTCATCACAAAACAATTTAAAGGGGTAATAAATACATATTCAAGTAATTTAAATACAAGAAAATCAATTTTAAAGCTTTAAAAATTATGAAAAATTATAGGAAATACTTATATGACCCCTGTAAATTAGGTAATAATACAAAAATGATATTGTGAAAGTATACATGATATTTATAAAAAGTGATGCCAAAATTGGGTATCAACAGCTGCCCCTCTTTACCCGGGAATGATGAAAAGAGTTGTCGGGTAAAGAAAATGCAGACCAATTTTATCCAAAATGATCGGGGGATGATGCGCTTTTGAAAAAATAGGGGTCGAACCCTGGTTCTTGAGTTGCCTATATATCCCTGGTGTTACGGGAATCAGGCCGTGTGTAGTTCTGGATCCAATGGCAAACGAAACTGATGGAGTTGTTATAAGAGTAGTTGTGTGTTCCCCAATGGATCTTTTGGATATGATAGGGTCCTGAGTAATTGATAATTTCAGGTGAAGCTATAAACGCGAATTTGAACGTTACAGATGTATAAGACGAATACTTGAGCGGTTATAGAACAAAGGGTAATCAATTGTTGATCGTCGATTACGTTTAAGGTGATCGAAGGCTGTGAATGTGTTGTGCGTGGAAACTAGAGTGAGAATTGCTCTATTTGTAGAACGGTTACCTCTTGAGTTACCTGCAAAACATAAAACACGATGCACGCGAATATATATATGGGGTTATTGTGAAAATTTAAACATGATGCAAATTCCCTCAGACTATGACGCCTTCAGATAATGTGGTGACACTTCAGCCCATGAAATGCAAAGATACAGCGATCTCAATCATTTGATAGGGGAAATAGGTAATACTTAGTCATATGCGAGAACGAGACAAGACAAGGCTTAGTCTTGTATAAGATAAGGGCAGTACTTAGCCTTATGTGAAGAAAGAAGACAGTGCTTAGTCTTATGGAGTGTTGCGCAGACAGTGTTTAGTCTCATGCAAGGGAAGGCAATGCTTAGCCATGTAATAATGGAGGTAGTGCTTAGCCTCATGTAAGGAATGGAGACAGTGCTTAGTCTCATGCAAGGAAAGGTGATGCTTAGCCTTTTGTAATGATGGAGGCAATGCTTAGCCTTATACAAGGAGTGGAGACAATTCTTAGTCTCATGAAAAGGAAGGCAGCGTTTAGCCTTATGCAATTATGGAGGCAGTGCTAAGCCTCGTGCAATGTAATGGAGACAGTGCTTAATCTCATGCAATGGAAGGCAGCGATTAACCTTATGCAATAATGGAGGCAATGCTTAGCCTTATGCAATGTAATGGAGACAATGTTTAGTCATGTGCAAAGAAAGGCAGCGTTTAGCCTTATGCAATGATGAGGGAAGTGCTTAGTCTCATGCATTGTAATGGATACAATGCTCAGTCTCATGCAGAGAAAGGCAACGTTTAGCCTCATGCAATGATGAGGGCAGTGCTTAGCCTCATGCAACGTAATGGAGACAATGTATTTAGCCTTTTGCAATGATGAGGGTAGTGCTTAGCCATATGCAAGAAGAGCAATGATTAAATGCGAGAGGGCAAAGTATTTCTTAGCTTGACACGTTTGCGTTTGGCAACTTCTGTCGGCATGAAGATAGTGATCTTGTTGTATGTATATATTTGCGGACGTTCTTATTATGTCCATTATGTTTGTATCCAAAGAAAAATTGTGAGTTTTTTTTGGGGGGAGGTTGGTTCGTGCTCTCAATTCATTGCTTTGCCTTCGCTTCTGTCCTGAGGTCTTGTTTGAGTCACCCTGGGTAACGTATGGCTACTATAAAAATGAAATTTTTTAAAAATATGCAGTTTTGATAAATCATTTATATAACAATTCAGTTTATTCAAAATATGCGATAATGCATAAAATAAATAATGTTCGAATCGGAGACTGTGACACGTTTTGAGACATTGCAACCTCCTCAGTCCAAAATTTTGAGGACCCTCCTCAAAATTCTGCCCCAGTTTATATGCGTACTTCTGGTGATACACTTCTTTGGTGACCCTAAACATGATGAGATCTGACAAACTCGAGACCTTACCCTAGTTTCTGACCTTAGGGGGGATGAAGATCTTATTATGAAGTGACTGAACCCATATGGCTGCCTATGTATCCCCTCTTAAATGGGAATCAGGTCAAGCGTAGTTCAGGTTACATCAAATAGAAAGTGCAAACATAATATATCTTGATTACGTTCGAGTTGATAGGTTTTTGCCATATCTCTCCATCCATTTCTGCAAGAATAAGTGCTCCTCCTGTCAGTACTCGATGAACCATATAAGGGCCTTGCCAATTGTGTGAGAATTTCTCCTTTGCTTCATCCTGATATGGGAAGATTCGTTTCAGCACAATTTCCCCGGTGTGAATTGCCTTGACCTAACCTTTTTATTGAAAGCCCTTTTCCATTCTGTTGTGGTAGAGTTGACCGTGACACACTGCGTTCATTCTTTTACCAACAATGAGAACTAGTTATTCATACTTGTCCTGTACCCATTTTGCGTTGCTGAGCTTGACTTCTTGTATAATTCTTAAGGAAGGAATCTCCATTTCGGCAGGGATAACGGCTTCAGTACCATAGACCAGTAGATAGGGGTTGCCCCTGTTGATGTACGAACTATGGTTGGGTAGCCGGTAAACCGAACGGTAGCTTCTCGTGCCATTGCTTGTAAATTGTCTACCATTTTCCTCAATATCTTCTTGATGTTCTTATTGGCGGCTTCTACGGCTCCATTCGTTTGCGGCATGTATGTAGTAGAATTCTTATGCTTGATCTTGAATATTTCACACATAGCTTTCATCAGGTCACTATTGAGATTAGCGGCATTGTCAGGAATGAGTGACTCAGGTACCCCAAATCGACAGACAATGCGATCCTGGACAAAATCTGTTATGACCTTCTTAGTCACAGCCTTATAGGACGCAACTTCAACCCATGTTGTGAAGTAGTCTATGGCGACCAAAATGAACCTGTGTCCGTTTGAGGTAGCGGGTTCAATTGGTCCGATGACATCCATAGCCCAAGCAGAGAAAGGGCAGGGTGAAGTCGTTGCATTGAGTTCGCTGGGCGGAACTCATGTCATATTAGCATGTATCTGGCATTGGTGAATCTTTTGAACATATTTGATGCAGTCTGTCTCCATAGTCATCCAGAAATAACCTGCTCTTAATATCTTCTTGGCAAAACCAAAACCTTTCATGTGAGGTCTGCAAATTCCGACATGTATTTCTTCGAGCAATCTAGATGCTTCCTTGGCATCGACACATCGCAACAGTCCCAAATCAGGAGTCCTTCTATACAGAATTCCTCCACTTTGAAAAGAATGGTCAGCCAATCTTCGAATCGTGCTCTTCTGAGTGTGTGTAGCATTCTCTGGGTATTCTCCCTTTTCCAAGTATTCCTTGATACCGTGGAACCATGGATTTCCGTCAAACTATTCTTCAACATGAGCACAATAATCTGGTTGTTTATGAATTCCTATTGGGATAGGATTGATGAAATTCTTGTCTGGATGTTGTATCATGGAAAACAAGGTAGCTAATGCATCTGCGAACTTATTCTGAATCCTTGGAATATATTTGAATTTTATCTTTGTGAACCTCTTGATCAGTACTTGCACATAGTGCAATTATGGCAATATTTTAGAGTTTTAGCAGCCCATTCTCCTAGTACCTTGTGTACTAACATATCAGAATCTTCGATTACCAGCAACTCTTGAACGTTCATGTCGATGGCCAACCTGAGTCCCAAGATGCAGGCCTCATATTCCGCCATATTGTTGGTGCACAGGAACCTGAGCTTCGCGGAGACCAGGTAATGTTGACCTATTTCTGACACTAAAACAGTTGTGATACCCACTCCCTTGAAGTTTGCTGCTCCGCCGAAGAACATCCTCCAACCGTCGTATGCTTCAGTAATATTTTCTCCTACAAATGATACTTCCTTGTCGGGAAAATACGTGTTCAACGGTTGGTATTCTCCGTCTACAGGATTCTCCGCCAAGTAATCAGCCAATGCTTGCCCCTTGATTGCCTTTTGAGTCACATAGATGATGTCGAATTCACTTAGCAATATCTACCACATTGCTAACTTACCCGTAGGCATGGTTTTCTAAAAGATGTATTTTAGTGGATCCATCCTTTGATATGAGATATATAGTGTACAGGCAAAAATAATGTCTCAACCTTTGGCTATCCATCTCAAAGCATAGTAGGTGCATTCCAATAGAGAATATCGGGCCTCGTAAGGTGTGAACTTCTTGCTCAAATAATATATTTCTTGCTCTTTCCTCCCCGTTTCATCATGTTGTCCCAGAACGCAGCCAAAGGCTTCATCCAACACGGACAGATAAAGCAGCAGACGTCTTCCTGGCTTTGGCGGGACGAACACGGACGATTTAGATAGATACTCCTTGATATTGTCAAAGGCTTTTCAGCATTCTTCAGTCCAGCTTGTTGCAGCATCTTTCCTCAACATTTTGAAGATCGGCTCACATATCGCCATTGATTTGCTATAAAACGGCTGCTATAATTGAAGCGTCCTAGAAAACTCATCACCTCTTTCTTATTCTTTGGCGGTGGCAAGTCCTGGATAACTTTTATTTTTGACGGGTCTAACACAATACCTCGGCGATTAACGATGAAACCTAGCCACTTTCCAACAGTGACTCCGAAGGCACATTTTGTGGGGTTCAACTTGAAGTTGTATTTTCGGAGTCGGTTGAAAAACTTTTTCAGGTCTGCTATGTGGTCTGAACTCCTTTTGGATTTGATGATAACATCATCCACTTACACCTCTATTTTATTATGTATCATATCGTGGAAGATAGTCGTCATGGCCCTCATGTAGGTGGCCCCAGCATTCTTCAAACCAAACAGCAACATTTTGTGACAATATATCCCCCATGGTGTGATAAAGGTTGTCTTTTTGGCATCCTCTTTGTCCATCCAAATTTGATGTTATCCTGCGACGTAATCCACAAAGGATTGGAGTTCATGCTTGGTGCAGTTGTCGATCAGTATGTGTATGTTAGGCAACGAAAAATCATCCTTAGGACTTGCTCTGTTCAGATCTCAGTAATCCACACGTACTCTAAGTTTCCCATCTTTCTTCAGAACCGGCGCAATGTTTGCTAACCAGGTCGGGTATTTGACCACTCGAAGAACCTTAGCTTTGATTTTCTTGGAGACCTCCTCTTATATCTTCAGACTCATATCTGGCTTGAACTTTCTGAGCTTCTGCTTTACCCGTGGACACATGGGATTGGTTGGTACCTTGTGAGCTACAATGGATACACTTAACCTAGTCATATCGTCATAGGACCATGCGAAAATATCCTCATATTCCTTTAGGAACATGATATACTCTTCCTTCTCTAACGGTGATAGATGAATGCTTATGCGAGTTTTTTTGACTGTTTCAGAATCCCCTAAATTAACGGCCTCAGTTTCCTCCAAATTAGACTTTGGTTTGTTTTCAAAATTTTCTACTTCTTTGAAAATTTCCTCAGGTACTATATCATCTTCCAAATATTCCGAATCATTGTCCTTATGTTGCGTTGTCTCATTACATGTCACAGTCGTAGATTCATCAGGATATGTAATAATTACGCAGAAAAGAATGTAGAAAGATAATAATAAATACGAAAAGTTAAAATGCCTTAAATGCTAAAAACAATTTAAAAACAAGTCATGATAATTTTGCCAGGCTACCCAGGTACTCGGCGAGCCCGAGATGGTGTAGTGGTCCAGTTCTTGAGAACAGCTCCTTCTCCCACTGTCTGAATGGTAAGGTCTTCCTTCTCCTCCTCCTTTACAATTACACTGTAGTCCATGTCTTCCTAGTCCAGAAACAGCTTCCTCGTACCGGCCAAAATCTCATCTTCCTCGGATCCCCACATCATGTCAGCTTGACGGAATATCAAGTGTAAAGGTGGTACGGGTTGTTCCAGCGAGTAGTAATTGGCGCGCCATGGTGGTATCCAATCTTGATACTCTTGCACGGATATTCATACCCGAGTCCAAAGGTCGTGCCATGATACTGTGCTTGTATGGGTTTTGTGATCCCTTGAAGCTTTCGACCAAGACCCTTGCCTGGTTCATATCCCGTCCATAACAGTATGCTTTCTATCTTGTTGTTACACCATCGATCCTTGTCAATTGCATTAACCCGCTCAATGCGATGATATTTTTCTCCACCCAACTTCCTCCTGTTTTCGATGACTGGAACGGTCTTGTTGGTGTAAATAGGGTTGCTTCCATCTCCATGAATGATCACCTCCTGATGATTCCATTCGAAGTTCACAACCTGGTGCAGAGTAGAAGCCACTGCCCCAGCTGTATGTATCCATGATCGTCCCACAATAGGTTGTAAGTAGCAGATATATCTAGCACTTGAAACTCAAAATTAAACCAAGTCGAACCCATCTGTAGATCAAGGTTGATTTCTCTGATAGTGGCTCTCTGAGATCCGTCGAATGCCTTCACATTCATGTTGCCCATCTATATCTCGTGTAGGCATGTACCTAATCTTATTAGAGTGGTCAGCGGGCATATGTTCAGGCTCGAACCTCCATCTATTAGGACCCTGGCAATGAACTTATCCTCAAATTTCACTGTGATGTGCAATGACTTGTTGTGACTCAACCCTTCTGGCGGTAACTCATCTTTCTGGAAAGTAATTTTGTGACTCTCTAGTACCTGTCCGACCACGTTAGTCATCTCTCCACTAGTGAGGCTGGCGGGTACATAAGCTTCACCTAACACTTTCATCAAGGCATTCTTGTGTGCGTCCGAATTTTGCAAAAGTGATAAAATGGATATCTGAGTGGGAGTCTTGTTCAGGTGGTCAACAACAGAGTATTCCCTTACTTGTATCTTCCTCAAAAGATCGTCAGTGCATGTCTCAATAACAAGCTGCTTAGGTGCAGCTTCTTTACTCGTTCCTCCCAGATTTTCAGGTGTGTAAACTCTACCAGTTCTAGTCATATCATGCGCAGCACCTATTTTTTCCATCTTGGCTTTTCCCTTTCTTTTCGCTTCCGAAAAATAATCCCATGGGATGGCATCAGACTTGTAAGATTGTCTGGGAACTACCATTACAGTGAAGGGTGTAGCTAGCTCGACCTCAAATGGTGCCTGGGTTTGTTCCACAAATGGCGTGAGGGTGACCAGAGATGTTTTAGGAGTGTCTCCCTCTCGAATGAGTCTGATTGACCCTTCCTGATCCCATTCATCATCAGTTTTTATCATGTTCACCCCCTCACCCCTATGATCCGGGAGAGGATTATTGCGGATATTCGGTGCGGCTTCCTTTATATGTATAACCTTAGTGTCGATCAGTGTCTGAATCTTGTTTTTTAACATGCGGCACTCCACAATGGTATGATCCTTCATGCCTGAATGATAGGCACAAGTTTTGTTGGGATTGATCCATTGGGAAGGGTTCTCAACAGCAACAGTAGGAATAGGGGTGACGTAACCAGCGGCCTTCAGTCTCTCATACAATTGGGCTTTGGATAGTTTTGGCGAGCAGGTGGAGGTGAATGGTAATATGCAGGTTGAGTGTTATAGGTATGGAAGGTGGTGGAAGGGTATTGGTATTTTAGGGGTGAGGGTTGATATGTGGGTAAAGGTGTTTGTTATGTGAGGGGAGACTTAGGACCCTGGGCTACCATCACGGCACCCACTTCTTTCTTCTTTGAGATACCTCCTAACTGCAAGGCTTTATTTGTGGCTTGTAGCGCCTCGAAATTAGTCACTATCCCAATATTGATTCCTTCTTCTATCCTCTCTCCTAACTTGATGATGTCTGAGAACTTGTGATTCTTGATGACCATCAACCTTTCATAATACTGCGGAATTTGAGCTAACAAAGAACTTGTTCATTTGTTCTTCTTCAAGTGCTGGCCTTACCTTTGCGGCCTCTGATCTCCAATGAGTAGCATACTCACGGAAGGTTTCTATCAGCTTCTTCTTGAGGTATTAGATATAGAAATTGTCTGGCGCGTTCTCTATGTTGAACCTGAATCTGTCTATGAAATCTCATGCCATACTTACCCAATTTGCCCACTTCTTCGAGTTATGACTGATATACCAAGACAAGGCGTCTCCTGTAAGACTTTGCAAGAACAGTTTCATGCAGATTTATTCATTCTTACCCACTCTTACAAGCTTGTCACGGTAGGTTCTTAGATGCACCTTCGAATCACCATTGTTATCGTACATTTTGAACTTTGGAGGTTTGTAACCCTCCGGTAGTTCTACATCTTGCTGAATGCACAAATTTTCATTGTTTAAGCCTTCAATACCTTTCCCACCTTCAACACTCTGGACTCTCCCTGTAAGTTTCTTGAGTTCCTTTGCTATGTTTCGAATGAGCAGGTCTTTCTCAGTCGGCTCAGGTATGTATAGGGTTTGTTGCGGGGGTAAGAGTTCGTCATGGATTCATTGCTTGATTGAAAGCTATCTTCCGTTGAGTCGTCTTCTGATGAATTTAAGGATTCGGACCACGAAGTCATATGGATGATTGTTGGTTGAGTTTTGGGGATCAATAATAGGTTGTGGTGCATTATTGGGAGTGTGATAAGTAGTGATTTGTGGGTATTGAGTTGGGTGATGGAGGTGTTGTTGAGGGGTTTGCATTGGTAGTGGCTTGAGGTTTTGAGGAGGTGCGGGATTATGATACTGGTGTGGTGCGGGAGGATTCGAAGCTATGGGTGGCGGATTCTGGTTTTGTTCGTTTTGTGGTGGTGTTTGGTTTTTGGGTTAGTTGGGTTTTGCTGGTTGATATCAGGAACATTGAGAGTAAGGGAAAGGTTTGTCAAGTTTCTGATTTGTTCAAGCTCATCCTGTAGTTCCAGGATTTTTTGCTCCAAACATAAGACCAACTCATTCTGCCCTGGGGTGCTTCTAGCATCTGAAGTTTCAATATATTCTGCCACAGTAGCATTATCTTTCCGGATACCACTTAAATCATCCATCTTCTCTTTGCCCTTGCCTTTGCTTTTCAGGTCACTAGGTGGATGAGGAGGTGGAGGACCTTTGGATCTAGTGTAGTATGTTGATGATGCCAGTATGCACGAACAAACCTTTGAGAATGGGAATAAATAAAGAAATAAAAACAAAAGGTAACCAAGTCAGTAATGTGAAATAAAAGAGTGTTTGCGATATTTAAACTTGTTTCACAAAAGTCATGCAATAATTCGCGTCCTAATTTAGGGGACCTCATTGTGCCTAAGGTAGGCCTAAGCGACACATAGATTTGGAAAAAATTGATGCCAACGTTTGCTTCAACTCATTAGTGCGAAAATAAACCAAAACAATCTTTCACTAAATCGACAATAATAATAATAAAATCACTGATGGCATTAAGCCTTATTACATCGAAATCTAATCTAAATGCAATAAAGAACATCATCTCCTAATCTATTTGGTCCCTGAAGGACCTTCTCCATGCTTGACTCTCTTGACCCCATCAATCATGTTTCCCAGATCGAGCATGTCCAGCAACAGGTAAGCCTTTGCCAGCTTTCCTCCTTCATCGTCGTCCATGCCTTGACAATCCCAAAGTCTCTTTCTCATCTTTCCTTCCAGCTCCATTAGTCCTTGCTCCAATTATTCTAATCTCTCCATCGACTTTATGGCAATCTCTTTCCATTCCCTTATCCCCTCCATGTTTACTTTACGTTTCTCCAGATGCTTAGCTTCGAATTCGGACACCCTTTTGCGTAGCCTCTTGTACTTCACTTGTGCCTCCGCCACTTCGTCTATGATCCTATCCTTTAGATTGATTCCTCGTTTGACGTCCCCAGCTACATCGTCCTCTAACCATGATAGATAGTAGTACATATGGCCGGCGTGATACCTGTCTGGCCCAATAGTTTCTCCTTCCACGATAATCGTTTTGTTCCACATGTGTTGCGCTTCGAACTTGAATGTGATGACATCTCCCTTGAACCATATTGGAAACCCGAGGTATAACTTGTTTTATTCCAGCTTACCTCATTACCCTTATAGGAGCGTAAGGGTAGATGCCTCGCAGCCCGATCAGTACCAAGTGAGTAGTTCCTTTTGATCTGATGATGAACTCACTACTAGGAAACCATTCAAACATCCAATGCACTTGCTCGTCTGTCAGATTGCTGAAGAAACGCACCTAGACTACAACATTTCCAAGCTTTGCAAACCTATCTGGAATGAACGTCATTTTCTTTGGGTGATTGTTGGCTATATAGTCATTCAGTAGCCTTCGTAGAAGCTCTTGACAATACTCTCCCTTCTGAAAGTGTTCCAGCAGCCAAACTTGTAGCAATAGATTACAACCCTCAAAGTGTCTGAACCCATGCTTGCACCGATCCAAAGCACAGTACATCTCAGCTAAGATCATGGGGATGATAGTGTAAGTCCGTCCTTTGATTCCATCCATTAAGGTCTTGGCGACCATGGCTAAGCGAAAATGAATCCTTCCCCCTTGCATCAGAAAGATCAACAATCCCAAGAACCAGACAATGAAAACATAAACCCGGCGGTGCACCCATCCCAAATAGGTAATTGCTAGTTCGTCATAATGAAGGCGATATGATTTTCTATGCCCATAACGCTTGTAGAGAAACACAAAATGATGTATGAGTTCATTAGACAGAGCAGTTCATCATTCTTCTTAAAACCCAACATTTTCAAAAAATTGCAGGGAGTGCGATTTTCTGGCACCAGTAGTCCCGAACAATCCCATGGTAACTTGGTGAAACCCTATATTTCTTCTAGGAGAGGAGTCATTTCTATATTGCCAAATCGAAAAACAGCTCTTTCTCATCACAGAACATGGTAGCGGCCACGATTAGTTCCCTATTTGGTCGAATGTTCAGCAAAGATGGCAGGTCACCAAGTACTCTCCTCACATGATTTTTATCACAAGCTGCAAGGTCTGTCCACCAGTCAATTAGCAAAGGCGGGATATTTTGGACCATACCGAACATGGGGATTTCATACTTCATTTTCTGCAAACAAACAAAGGTTAGCCTTTCCCCCTCCATATTCGACTACTTACGCAATAATGAGCAACATGTTGGCACATTTTCTCCAAGTAATGCACATAACATGATAGTGTCCTTTAGGATTATGGAAATCCCGTCGAACTTTGAACAAGGTTTATCTAAGCGAGTTGTTATGCCGATGACGCCTTAATCCGTACTAGGTTTAGCATAATGCATGTACATTTCAAATTAGAGTGGGGTTTCTAGAAGGGTCTAGACTGGTACACTCAAGTGGACAACTTGAATAGGAAAGGCACGGGACCGTTGACTGCACCGTTGATCGACTAGTCTACCGCAAATAATCCTTTTCGATTTAAAAGGGTGATTTCAGGAAAGCGCTGACACTCATCAAGCGCCACTATGTTGATAATGAGAATGAGTGGAGTATGATGTGGAGCATGCATTATGCAGAAATAGTAACACGTTGCCAAGTATTTGCATGATAAAAGTGAATAAAAATAGTAAATAACACGGTAAAGATGAAAAAGAAGAGAAAAGAAAAGAAAGACAAAAGAGAGAAGTCAGTTTAACTCATGAAAATGTGCGAGGACGTAATGAAGAAAATAGGGAAATAGGGATGGAAGAGCCATGATATATCATCTAGACAAGAAGAAACAAGCAGGAGAGGGCGTACATGTCATAGCAATAAAGGAAAATAAGGGAAGGGATGTGTATGTCATAGCAATTTAGACAAATAAAGGAAAATAATAGAAGGGATGTGTATGTCATAGTAATTTATATAAATAAAAGAAAATAAGGTAAATAATCCACATAAGTCAAATTCTTTATTATAAGAGCCTAAGTATGTCCCTAATAGAGTTGCCATGCTGTCGCGCCCCGTTTTCTCGTGAAGGTAGATTTCGACATGGGACAACTCTTTTAAATGGGTACTAAAAGAGAAGAGTTTCCACCTAACGATTTTAAGGTGCGTTAAGGCACCTATTTGCAAATAACCCTGTTTGACTAGTCAACACCACCAAAGATTGGGTAGGGGCTCTAATTACCTCAAAGAGAAGGTGTTAGGCACTCTTCAAGGTCCACAAGTTTACAATATGTGGATTAGATAATTAAGCTAGGTGATTAAATAAGCAAAGAAAATATAGAAGTTGAAAACACTATTATAACATAAGAATTAACTATATGACTAATTGATACAAGTCTTAAAAAATCACAAGGAGTACAATTGCGTCGATCTATGATTAAGTGCGAACAACAAGTATATAAAAGGATAAGGGGGTCCTAAGTTTTTTAGCCTAAAGGATCACCCTGTACAACATAAATAATACTTTGCAACTCCCTTAGGGTAGGGGTTGCTCTTATTATTCAGTATGCACAGACTATCATCTCCTTCTACCCAATTACTATGTTGAAGTTATTACTTAAAGGCACTCTAATGCAATTCTAAACATATCCTATGTGTGAACTACCCGTCCCATACCTATGGTCCAGGAGGCTTTGGACCTACTATTAGGTGGTTCGAGACTTTACTTAGATTGCTCAAAAGGATAAAACTAGGCGACATTCAATACAGATAAGACTGCACACAATTGCAATGAAAGGCTCAAGTTGACCTCCACACATAAGCACAAAGCATGCGATCAGATCCTTATATTAGGCAATAGACAATTTCAGAGTTTAGACTTAGAGTCATTAAGTCCTATAGGCATGGCCTCGAGGTGATTTTGAATTCCAGTATCATACAAGCAGCGTTGTTGTTTCAGACTAATGAATCCGCGGATTATAGGTATTACAAACCCTATAGGCATGATCTATAAATTGTTTGTGTAATGAGGCAGTGAAACAGTTTGAAAGCTCAGAATTAATAGCGCTTGATTTATATACAGGCTTTCTAGGGGTAAAATCGTATTCTTTGGTCAGGATTTCTAACAATTGACAATTAGACTTGATTCTATAACACTTTATTCCTATAGGCATGCTATCTAAGTGTGGTAGTGCAAATGTAGCATGAAGCAGTTGATCAATTATTAAACCATTTAGTCATGATATCTAGATTAGCGAAGGTATCGCATTATTGTATCCTATAGGCATATGATCTAAAAGCGTTGAATAATAGACATGGAAACAAGTGTAGCATATTTTGACGAGTTAAGTGAAGTGTGTATGTGATTCCTATAGGCATTGTTCCTATTAGTGCAACATACACTAAACAAAACAATGGGCAAGGCATGCTGGACGTTATACCAAATAGAACACATAGACCCTATAGGCATGGTTTCTACCCTTTCATGCTAGTATTAGAATACCCCAGCCCCTTTTTACTAATCTCCCCATTATTCATTATTATAAATTATTACAGGCCAAATAAATAACGTAAACAGAATAAAATGGTCATAAGCCCAATAGGACAGCAAAAAGCCCCTCACAAAGGAATCCTCTGACTTTCTGGGCCTTCAACGGTCTTGCTTTTCGGACCACCAGCAAGCCCAAATCTCAAGCTCACAAGGACAACTAGAATGCACCTGAATCCAGTACCCAGGTCCAACAACACATATGGCCCATCAAACCAGACCGAAACGTGAAGACAATTATCTTACTTACCCTATAACCAATAACAAATGCCACAAGTAACAGCCCACACAAACTAATTACTCAATTAACTTCAGATGTAGACGTATACACAGCGGAATACTTAGGTGTTATAGCTGATTAAGAATCTGGACTTGTTAAACATGATATCCTAGAGGTAAAGAAGCACATGAATAAGAATAAAACAAAAACTCTCAAAGATATTTCAACAGATAGGGGTTTAGAACAAACATAGTACAGAACTGATTATATAGGAGTTCACGAATAGAAAGTTTACCAGGAGGGTCTAAAGTAAGACATGCTTGAAACTAGTCCTACAAACCAATCATATAGACACAGTTCCATGCAGTGACAGAGTAATTAGCGAGTATTCATTTAATTCTAAGGAAACCAAAGATTCTACAAGTTGATCATGTATGATATGTTCAGTTATACATCTAGGATTACCCAAATGCATTAGACTCTAGTATATTTAACACTAGCATGGCAGGATTTCATCATTGATAATAGAATTACAGTAACATAGAACAATTAAAACTTTGTTGGGGTTCACTAAAGGTATAAGTCATGCTTGGTCTGAAAACTTTAAACAATATTGGCATGCAAGAACTCATACGATCATGGATTAATTCTAAGGAAAGTTATCAGCTTGTTCATGTTTGCATCAAGTCTGAGATATAAAGAAGGCACGGTCACAGCTAATTGGTCATCAAACAAGACTTCTTAAAAGCAGGCATACTAGTAGGCTTAGTCCATGTAACGACCCGACCAGTCGTTTTGCTTTCTAGATCCCCGTTCCCTTAAATACGACTCCCTATATGTTCATTTACTATTTTATGACTTGTAGGGATGGTCAATTCGGATTTGGAAGGGTTCGGATTGAAATCGGAATACTTAATTCTTTAATATTGGCTTTAAAAGGTTAAGTTGGACTTGGGTCAATATTTTTAGTAAACAACTTTGGAACCGGGATCTGACAACCCCAATAAGTTCGTATGACTCTTTTGGACTTAGGCGTATGTTCGGATCTAGTTTTAGATGAACCGGGAGCGTTTCAGCACTTAATATTAAAAGCTGCCACTTTGAAGGTTTTCAAGTTCTTTAAATTTAGTTTGAAGTAGGATTGGTGTTATCGAGGTTCGTTTGGGATTCTGAGCCTGGGAATAGCTCCGTATGGTGAATTTTGACTCGCACGCAAAATGTGGTGTCATTCCGAGTAGTCTAAGTATGATTCGGCGCGTTCGGAGTAAGTTGTAAGAACACGAAGTTCATAAGTTGATTTGATTTGGTTTGAAGTATGATTCTTAATTTTGATGTTGTTTTGCATGTTCCGAGGGATCGAGCGAGTCCGTTTTATGTTTATGAACTTGTTGGCGTGTTTGGGTGTCACGACCCAGAATCCGCTAAAGGTCGTGATGGTGTCTAACACCGCCGTCAGGCAAGCCAACGGTGATCTATCAACTTACTTACTCATTCTAGTAATTTGAAATCATAATTTTCATTAATTAAGTATCATGAAATAGAATTTACAGGGTGAATGATAATATTTATACGAACTACAATGATGAACAACCAGTAGGAACCCCCAAAACCCGGTGTCACAAGTGCATGAGCATCAACTAGGAAATATAATAAAGTACAACATCTATCTGGAATACAAATTAGACAGGATAATATAAATGACTCTGATGGAGACTCTGCAGGCTGCAGATCGTAACATGGAATGCAGCTCGTGGTGAAGTCCCCGCAATAGCCGCGCCTTTGCACCCAAAAGGCCACCAGACATATATGTACCTGCAGAATAAGTGTAGCATGAGTACGTAAATCAACGTGTACCCAGTCAGTATCTAGCCTAACCCAGAGAAGTAGTGATGAGGGGTCGACATTGACACTTACTAGTGGTCCAATAAGACAGATACAGTAGAAGTAAACAGATATGAGTCAGAGTGAATAAACAAAATGAAAAGTATAAATACATGGTACCATTCTCCTCTCAACAATAACTCAAGATCTCAGCTAGTAGTTACCCCCTCAAGTTGTTTCGATATTCTGGAGGGTTCAACGGTGCTCCGGCTAGGGGCAGACGCCAATTATGAGGAGTCAGTCTAGCAGGCCCACATATCCAGCATCGCCGCCTCCTCAGGGTGCTCCAGTGCGACCTTACTTTAGTACCATTCCAGAGAGCTCCTGCCATCCCCCAGTTATTCAGGGTTCCTCCAGTGGGCTTTCAGGCCACCGGAGCCAGACTTCAGGTCAGTAGTCCACCGTACAGAGAGGTTGTATCGAGCGCGGGCATCTTGGTCATGTGAGGAGGTTCTGCCCCAGGCTTCAAGGCAAGGCAGTACAGTAGGGTCACAACTTATGATTTCAGCACCAGCTGCCACACCAACCGTTTGGCCGCCCAGAGGCGGAGGACTGGTGGGTGGGGGTCTTCCTAGAGGTAGAGACCAGTCGGGTGGCGCTTCGGCCAGGTTCTATGCCTTTCCAGCTAGACCAGATGTAGTAGCCTCAGACACCGTGACCATAGGTATTATTTCTTTCTATAGTAGGGATGCTTTGGTACTATTTGATCCAGGGTCTACGTATTCATATGTTTCATCTCTGTTTTCTCATTTTCTAGGTGTTCCTCGTGACTCCTTGGGTACTCCTATTTATATGTCCACACTAGTGGGCAATTCTATTGTTATGGATCAGATCCATCGGTCCTGTATCATGACTTTCTGTGGTTATGAGACTAAGGGTGGATCTTCTGTTGCTCGATATGACCGACTTTGAGATCATTCTGGTCATGGACTGGTTGTTTCCATATCACGCCATCCTTGATTGCCATGCCAAGACTGTTACCTTGGCGATGCTAGAGTTGCCTAGGTTGGAGTGGAAGGGTTCGTCTGTCAGTGCAACTAGTCGGGTTATCTCTTTTCTGAAGGCTCGGCACATGCTCATGAAGGGTTATTTGGCTTATCTAGCTTATGTTCGGAATACTACTACAGAGACTCCGGCGATTGATTCAGTGCACGTGGTATGGGATTTCTCCGATGTGTTTCCTTCTAATCTACCAGGCATGCCACCAGATCATGATATCGATTTCTTTATTGATTTGGCTCCAGGCACCCAACCTATCTCTATTCCATCATACTACATGGCTTTGAAAGAGTTGAAGGAGTTGATAGAACAGCTTGAGGAGTTGCTAGCAAAGGGGTTCATCAAACCGAGTGTGTCGCCTTGGGGTGCACCGGTGTTATCCTGAAGTAGAAAGATGGGACTAAGTGGATGTGAATTGATTACAGCCAGTTGAACAAAGTTACCATTAAGAACAAGTACCTGTTACCACGTATTGGTGATTTGTTTGACCGGTTGGAGGGGGCCAGGGTATTCTCTAAGATCGACTTGAGATCGGGGTAGCATCAGTTGAAGATTCATGATTCGGATGTTCCGAAGACGGATTTCCGAACTAGATATGACCACATGAGTTTCTAGTGAATGCCCTTCGGTTTGACTAATGCCCCGGCAACGCTTATAGATTTGATCAACCGAGTGTTCAGGCCGTCATTGTCTTCATTGATGATATTTTGATCTGCTCGCGAAGCATGGAGGAGCACGAGCAGCATTTAAGAGTGGTGCTTCAGACCTTGCGGGAACAGAAGCTATATGCTAAGCTCTCCAAGTGTGAGTTTAGGTTAGATTCTTTGGCATACTTAAAGCATGTTGTATCAGGCAAGTGTAATAAGGTAGATCCCAAGAAGATCGAGGCAGTTTGGAGTTGGCCTCGTCCTACCACAATGACCGAGATCAGGAGCTTCTTAGAGTTAACAGGTTATGATCGTCGGTTTTTGGAGGGTTTCTCATCTATTTCAGCACTTTTGACTAGATTGACCCAGAAGAGCGCTCCGTTCCAATGGTCCGATTATTGCGAGGCGAGCTTTCAGAAGCTCAAGACCGCATTGACATCAGCACCGGTGTTAGTGTTGCCTTCCGGTTCAGGGATATATACTGTGTATTGCGACGATTCACGCATTGGTTTGGGTTGTGTATTGATGCAGAAGGGGCAAGTTATTGCATATGCTTCACGTCAGTTGAAGCCCCATGAGAAGAATTACCCCATGTATGATTTGGAGTTGGTCGCGATAGTTCATGCTCTTAAGATCTAGAGGCATTATCTTTATGGGGTCCCCTGTGAGGTTTACACCGATCATCGCAGCTTGCAGCATTTGTTCAAGCAGAGGGATCTCAATTTGAGGTAGCGCAGGTGGGTTGAGTTACTAAAAAATTATGATATTACCATCCTTTATCAATTGGGCAAGGCGAAGGTGGTTGCGGATGCCTTGAGTAGAAAGGCGGAGAGTATGTTTAGTTTGGCATTCATTTCAGCAGAGGAGAGGCCATTGGCTTTGGACATTCAATCCTTGGCTAACAGACTTGTGAGGTTGTTTTTTTTTCAAAGCCCACCCGAGTCCTTGCATGCGTCGTTGCCCAGTCTTCTCTATTTGAGTAGATCAAGGCTCGTCAGTACGAGGCACTTGTTGGTTCTTTGAGGGACGGTACTACAAGGTGGTGCCAAGAAGTTACTATCGGTGAGGATGGTGTTCTGCGACTCCAGGGTCGTCTATGTGTTCCTAATGTTTATGGATTGAGGAAAAGATTCTAGAGGAGGCACACAGTTCTCGGTATTCTATTCATCCAGGTGCTACAAAGATGTATCGCGACCTGAGGCAGCATTATTGGTGGCGGGGAATGAAGAAGGACATAGTTGAGTATGTAGCAAGGTGCCTAAATTGTTCGGAGGTTAAGTATGAGCATCAGAGGCCAGGTGGCCTACTCCAGCAAATGGTTATACCTGAGTGGAAATGGGACGCATCACTATGGACTTGTAGTTGGGTTGTCGCGGACCTTGAGGAAATTTGATGCAGTTTGGGTCATTATTGACAGGTTGACCAAGTTGGCACACTTCATTCGGTTGTGACCACGTATTCTTCAGAGAGATTGGCCTAGATTTACATTCAGGAGATTGTTCGGTTGCACGGTGTGCCTGTTTCCATCATATCGGATAGAGACCCTCCATTTACTTCGCATTTCTAGAGGGCAGTACATAGTGAGTTGGGGACTGAGGTAGAGCTCAGCACATCCTTTCATCCGCAGACCCACGGGCAGTCAGATCGAACGGTTCAAATCTTGGAGGATATGCTCAGAGCATGTGTGATTGACTTCGGAGGGCAGTGGGATCGATTCTTGCCTTTGGCCGAGTTTGTTTACAACAACAATTATTAGTCCAGCATCGAGATGGCTCCATTTGAGGCTTTATATGGCTGGCGATGTCGTTCGCCCATCAGATAGTTTGAGCCCGGCGAGGCTAAGTTATATGGTACTGATTTGGTAAAGGATGCCTTGGAAAGGTAATGTTGATTCATGAGCGACTTTGCACAACACAGTACAGACAAAAGAGTTACATAGATCGGAAGGTGCGTGATTTATCACTTGGGTGAGAAGGTTCTCTTGAAAGTCTCGCTGATGAAGGGAATCATGAGGTTCGGGAAGAAAGACAAGTTGAGCCCAAGGTTTATAGGTCCATTTGAGGTGTTGAGATGAGTTGGGGAGGTTGCTTATGAGCTTGCCTTGCCTCTCAGTCTATCAGGATTACATCCGGTTTTCCACGTGTCTATGCTCTGGAAGTATCATGTCGACAGGTCGCATGTGTTAGACTGCAACACGATTCATCTAGATGAGAGCCTAGGTTATGAGGAGGAGCCAGTTGTCATTGTTGACAAGCAGGTTCGCCAGTTGAAGACCAAGAAGATTTCTATGGTAAAGGTTCAATGGAGGGGACAACCAGTCAAGGAGGCGACTTGGGAGATCAAGGAGGACATGTGGAGCAGATATCCACACTTATTCAGCACTCCAGGTACGATTCTAGACTCGTTCGAGGACGACATTTCTTTAAGAGGTGGAGAATGTAACGACCAGATTGGTCGTTTTGCTTTCTAGATCCTCGTTACCTTAAATAAGACTCCCCATATGTGCTTTTACTATTTTATGACTTGCGGTGATGGTTAGTTCGGGTTTGGAAGGGTTCGGGTTGAAATCGAAACACTTAGTTCCTTAATATTGGCTTAAAAGGGTTAAGTTTGGCTGGGTCAACATTTTTAGTAAACGACCCCTGAACTAAGATTTGACGGTCCCAATAAGTTCGTTTGACGATTTTGGACTTGGGCGTATGTCTGGATTGGGTTTTGGATGAACCGGAAGCGTTTCGGCACTTAATATTGAAAGTTGGCACTTTGAAGGTTTTCAAGTTCTTTAAATTTGGTTTGAAGTAGGATTTGGTGTTATCAAAGTCCATTTTGGATTCCAAGCCTAGAAATAGCTCCATATGGTGAATTGTTACTCGCACGCAAAATTTGGTGACATCCGAGTAGTCTAAGTATGATTAGGCGCGTTCGGAGTAAGTTGAAAGAACACGTTCATAAGTTGATTAAATTGGGTTTGGAGTATGATTCTTAATTTTGATGTTGTCTTACGCGTTCCGAGAGTTCGAGGGAGTCCGTTTTATGTTTATGAACTTGTTGGTATGTTGGGTGAGGACCCAGGGGCCTCGGGTGCTATTCAAACGATGCACGGATCAAGTTTTGGCTTGAATGAATTACTGAAGCAGCAGGGTCCTGGTGCAATTACACCTACAAAGGACCTGCCGCAGGTGCGAGCTTTTGACCGCAAAAGCGACCTACCGTGGACTGCCCAGTGGTCGCAGAAGCGAGAAAGGAATCGCACCTACGAAGGCACAGGTGTGAGGCAATCGATCGCAAAAGTGGGAGGGTTCGTAGGTGCGACGCATGTGCCGCAGGAGCGGGCTCACAAAATCAAGACCTTGCCTGAAGAAGCGATGGAGGCAGACCTGGGCATGGTCCCCACCTGCAATGTTTTGTCCACGAAAGCGGAGCCGCAGGTGCAACAGTGGATTCACAGGTGCGAAATAATTGAAGGCAGTGAGGTTCATTTAAGTCGAGACTTAAGCAATTTTGGCTCATTTCTTTCATTTCTTGGGCGATTTTGGAGCTCATCGAAGAGGGGTTTTCACCTAGCACTTTGAGGTAAGTAATTTTTATATGAGATGAGTTTAATACATGTATTTTGGGTAGATTCTTAGCACATAAAGTGTAGAAATTGTGGGTTTAGTTGAAAAATCTAGGTTTTGATAAAAATGGGATTTAACCATGAAAATAATAATGGAATTGGGTGAAAATTATATATTTGAGTTCGTGAGGTTATGAGTAATAATTGTCTTCGGAAAATTCCGCAATCCAGGCACGTGGACCCGGGGGTGAATTTTAGGAATCATCCAATTTGGGTTGGGTAATTACTCTAATAGCTAAATTATTAACTTTTGAGTGTATATTGATTAATTTATATAACATTTGGCTAGTTTTGGATCGTTGTGCACCAAGTTGAGGCCTTAGAGTGAATTTGTGGGTTGGAAAGTAAGCTTTGAGACGAGGTAAGTCTCTTGCCTAACTTTGTAAGAGGGAATTTAGCCCATAGGTGTTTTAAATTACTATTTGCTTCTAATTGTGGGGGCTACGCACGCACGAGTTAACGAGATTCCGTGTGTAGCTACTAATTATGCTTAAGTCCGTGTAGTTTTAGGACCCAAATCGTGAAATACTTGTAATATTTGGACTCTACTTGTTAATTTAAATTCCTAAATTATATTTAAACTTGATAAAGGATTCGTAAAGGCCTAATTTCACTTACTTTGAGTTTGGCGGGTTACTTGACCGTTAATAGAAATTGTATTTCTTGTGTATTAGCCTTGTACTAGCTTTTAGATAAGATGTTCGTAAAACACTCTTTCTTCTTGTGGAGTGGGCCGAACGCCTTGGCAGTATAATAGATGCATCTATGGTTCGTGCCGCTCGACCCTCGGCAGTGTACACATTATTCTGGATCAGGCCGTACGACCTCGGCATAAGTTGTGCGTGTTAAGGCTTGGAGCCCGAATACAGTTGATATCATTTTCATGAATTGAGAGGTTATAATTTATTTATTTGCCCGAAATTTATTTAGAATTAGTATGTGTTCGTGGAAGACTTTTGGAATTTACTATTAGTTAAAGAACCATTAAATCAATGTTTGCTACTGTGTTAATATTATTATTCACATATTCTATGCTTATTTAGCATTTCTGCATTTTATTGTTAGCCCTTAGTAAGTGCCGATGTCGACCCCTTCGTCTCTACTTCATCAAGGTTAGACTGGATACTTACTGGGTACATGTTATTTATGTACTCACGCTACACTTCTGCACTAATCGTGCATGATCTGAGGCAGGTGCATCTTGCAATCATTCTGGCGCACACCCCCATTACCCCGAGGCTTAGTGGTGAGCTGCTTTCTGAGTCCGTTCTGCAGCACCCGGAGTCTCTCTTTTGTATCTACTTTCTGTCTACTCTATTTTAGACAACAGCTTAGAGTTTTGTATATATTCTACTAGTTGCTCATACACTTGTGACATCGGATCTTCGATACATACTAGTGAACAGTTGATGGTTTTTGAGTATATATCTCACCGCACTTGCTCTTTTATTTATATACGCTTTACTTTATTAAATTTTTCACTTCTTACTTAATAAATAAAAAAATTAACTACTTTGAAATTGTTAAAAAGAATGAATACAAGACTAATTTACTGTTGCCTTACCTAGCAGCCTATAGGAGAAATTGTGTCGTGACAGTCCAAATCAACTTACAAACACCCACTTAGCTCAAATGTGAGAGACTTAACACATTCAAATTTAGGCAAACATCAATCATCTCAAGAATGCTCAAAGATCTAAGGTGATACAGGGACTCATGGAGGATGAAACTATACAAAATTCAAGGTTAACACTAAAGTCAGGTAATGCTTAAGAAAGACAGAATCCATTCAAGTCAAATACACATAAAGAGAGTACACTATATGTGTTGAAGCCTATCAAGTTTGATACTCGACAACATAGAACTGTAGGACATCGTTAAGACAATAGAATTACAGTAAAGCCTACCACAATATAGTGTTGGGGGGTTCAAAAATAGCAAGGAAACTGAGTCAAGCTTACTCACGAAAGTTCAAACGATGTTAATACACATAAACACACGGCATAGACAATCAGAAGGGAAATAGTTAAAATTGTAAGAGCCAGGAACACTAACCAATTGCAGATTAACAGCCAAGTACAGGAAAAATCGAGTGTCAATGGTAGTTCAGTTAGCAGTAATAGAGAAGGAACAGCAAGACTCCCAAATTCCAGTGCGTCAGAGTTCCCAAGGGTTTCAAGTGAACCCCGGGCAGTGCTTGCACTGAGAAAAGAACAACAACTGAATTCTTGTGGCCTTGGCTTTCAGCCGGCCAAAGTCTCGAACATAGAATAGTAGAAACGAGTGAGAGTGAGAGTGAGAGTAATAGCAGTAATAATGTATCCAAAGGGGAAATTGGGGAGGGGTTATATAGTACCAAAAATCGAACATCCAAACAAGGATACATAGTCAATCAAACATAAATAAGAAAAGAAGAGCATGCAGAATCGATTTAAAACCAAATTAGGAGAAAATCAGGCAAACCCTAGTTTCGCCTGGAATCACAAATTGGCCGAAGAATCTTGTCAAATTGGTCTCATATAGCCTAGTGGTGAATGTATCAGGTCGAGAATATGGTAACCATCAAGAATCTGAGCCAAAGAAACCTCCTTAACTGCCATAGCCTACAATCACAAGTCTTGTTCCCCAAATGAACCCTAACCTATATCCATTGTCTAGAATTTCAAAACCAACTTGTGCATTCCACATAACTTTACACTTCTTAGAGTACTCTTTATTTTCCTCTAGTATTGTTCGTGCCATAGGAGAAATATCTTTAATCCATGTTTTAGCAAAATTGATCATATCCACATGTCTGTTCATTAGTTTATTCCTAATTTCCTCTAATAACATGGTGATAATTGACTTATGCCTAGCAGCTAAAATCCAAGAATTGAAAGTATCACTCATGGTGTTCTCAACAATATCACATTTGACATGAGTTTTAAAATAGGCCCTGCACCATGTTTTCTTTGGATAATGCAACAAATCCTCACATATTTCATTCTTACCTAATTTACTAAATGCTTCCAGCTCCTCTTCAAATTTGACTTCAAAGCTAGCTTTTGAATATCTCCATAACTACTTTCTTATGCCTTGTCCTCTCCATTTGATATGCCAGTTATCTAGATATGCCTAGCACACATTCTTTGCTCTATATTTGGCATCAGCTCCATTATGACAAGAACAAGTCCCTACAAAATAAAGTACTTAGAAGATTAGAAAGTTTAGAATAATATAATCAAAAGAAGAATAGAAAGTTTACGAGAATATAATTAAAAGAAAATCATAAAGTTTAGAGGAGCAAAAAGATTATCTTTTGCATATCTGACATTACAGTCAAACCTTCACCAGTGCCATATTTAAGTCATCAATCAAATATTCTAAGAACCAACTCCAGTTATGTTTTGTTCCTTAATCCACAACTGCCAAAGCAATATGGAACATTTGATTGTTTCCATTCCTTCCAACAACAGCAACAAGTTGACCTCCACAAGCTCCCTTAAGTAAACAACCATCAAATCCTATGATTTTCCTACACCCATCTAACAATCCTTTCTTGAAGGCTTCAAAGCATGCATAGAAATATACAAACAAATTCTTCCTAGGCTCAGTCTTTCTGTAAATTCTAACCCAGCATGAGCTTCCTGGATTAGTTTGCTTGATGATGTCTGCATAATCACATAACATGGAGAATTCCAGCTTCCAGTCACCCATATTTCCTTCAGAACTTTATGTTTTTCTTTCTAACACACAGTCCTACCAACATAAAGACCCAACTCTTGAATTTCCCAAAGCCTTATATATGTCTGGGAAACTATCCTATCCTTGAACTTTGTGGCAATAAGCTTAGAAGTGCAAAGGTTATTTTTGTTTGTAGGAATGCTTTTATGTACAAGATGATAATTAATGACTCTAAAATCACCAAAGTCTCTTCCAAAGAAGCAGCCAACTACCATTTACATGTATTTATTTTACACTTAAGCCTTACCCTATGAGGCTCATTAGGTCTTAATTTAATGTGTCTCCTATACTCAACAACATAATCTGCCACAGCCTTCCTAAAATATGTTACACTCTCAAATACCCTACAAAGCTCAAATATATCCATCTCACAAGCTTCATCATATCTTATTTTTTTACTTCTCCTCCTAAAGGTTAAATCAACTTCTCTAACAGCTTCTACATCTAGCTTCTCCCTGCTATCACCACTCCAACATTCAGAGCTACTAATATAGTTTTATCCCCCACCCCTAATTTTCCAGCATATTTGTTAGCCTTGTCTACCCCAATATCCTTAAACCCTCCATCTATACCACCGGCTTCTCTAACAGGTATCTCTTCTGTAACGTGAGATTTTTTTTCTTTTTTTGTTTCTTTTATCTTGTCTAAGAGTCTCAACTCCTCATCTACATTTGAGTCATACTCTTCAGGTATATCTTCTAGAGCTGAATCACTACTCTCCACCTCTGAAATATGACTTTCTACATCTGACTTACCAGTGCAACCACCTCCTAAACTTTGAACTACCTCTTCTACAACAACTTCTTGTACGTAAAATACCTCACCATTTCTGTTATTTAATAACAAAGTTTCATTCTCCCCAGTTAGTAGGTCCCTCCCTATCTACAATTAAGGCCTGGTCAACAACATGTTTAACCCATATTTCAAAGTTGTTCCCATGCTTTAAGTTCTTTATTAGGTCTAATAGGTATAGGTCCGACTCCACCAAGTGAAATTGTTTGGTCTCGCTATTTTAATAATAAAAGCCCTCGACAGTCACATACCCTATTTCTTTAGTACAAAATTCCAGCTCTGTAATAGAAAAGTGATCCTTGTCCATATACATACCTGCTAGTTCATTCTCACCAACATACGTGGGGACAGGAATCTTGGAAAAGTATCCCCCACGGTGCATTTTTGTGAATATAATGATATAGCCATAAAGATGCACGTCTTAGTGGGGAAAAGATTTTGCCCCCAGTGTAGCTCGAAAGCAGAAAGAGTCGAATTCATTCGAGAGAGCTTGGTGTTTCCTCCGACATTTGAATCAAAGCTGAATAAAAACAAAAAGGGAGATTAGAGAAGTGACAGAACATGGTTCAAAATTAAACATATTTTCATGAAATCGAAAAAGGGATAAAGGAAATAAACTGAATATTCTCAAACTCTAATTCCCAAATCATGAAGCAAAAAACTGACATATTTGAATCATTATTTTTCATCAACGAGAGAAAATGATACTTACAATAAGTATCTTCTACCTAAGCTTCCAAGAATCATCAAAAGTTTCTTCAAGTTTTCTTCTTTGATTTTCCTTCCAATTCGCCAGAGCGAGAAAGAGGAAAACGGGCGTTAAGTTTAACAAGGAACTAGGGCTTTTTGTTGGTTTTATCTGATACTTTTAACTTTTTTAAATTAAATAGCCACCGTGGAATAATAATATAGCTTTTACATTTTGTAGTGACCCGGTCGGTTGCTTTGAGTATTTTAGCCATGTTCCTCTATTTATTACCTCCTCTATGTTATATTATGATCATGTAACTTGTCGGGGGTGTTTGGTTTTGGTTTAGGTGAATTGCAGTGTAAAATGAGACATTTAGACTCAAAGTTGGAAGTTTAAGTTGAAAGAGATGATCGTAGTTTGACTTTTGTGTAGACGACTCAGGAATGGAGTTTGATTGCTCCACCAGCTTCGTATGGTAATTTTGGGCTTAAGAGCATGTCTGAATATTGATTTGAAAGTCCATAGGTCGTTACGGCTTGAATTGGCGAAAGTTAGGAAGTTGAAGGTTTGAAAGGTTGAGAAATTTGACCGGGAGTTGACTTTATTGATATCGGGGTCGGATTCCGGTTTCGAAAGTTGGAATAGGTCTGTCATATCATTTATGACTTATGTGCAAAATTTGAGATCAATCGGAGTTGTTTTGGTATGATTCAACGTTAGTTTTAGGAGTCAGATGTTCATAGTTTCAATAGGCTTGAATTGGGTTGTGATTCATAGAATCGATGTTATTTGATGTGATGTTTGGCCTTGAGTAGGTTTGTTATGTGTATTAGAACTTGTTGGCATATTCGAACAGGGTCCCGGGAGCCCCGGGTGTGAATCGGAATGAAATCGAATCATTTTGGACTTTGGTTGATTTGCTGAAACTGCTGATGTTCTAGTATCATCGCACCTGCGGAGGGTCTGACCGTAGGTGCAGACACGCAGGTGCACCATGGTCATCGCAAATGCAGAAAGGGCTAGTCAGACCTGGGTTCGCAGAAGTGGAGGCCTTCCGCAGGCATGAGTGCACAGGTGCGTGAAGGTTCCGCAGGACCGGACGCATAGGTGCGCGATTTTGTCTGCAGAAGCGGAATTCCCTGCGATGGATTTTTCGCAGGTGCGAGTGTTTGACTGCAGAAGCGTATACCGCTGGGTAGAAAATCAGGTGTTCAAGGGTTTTATCTCATTTTTCATCTTTTAGACCTAGAGAGCTCGGTTTGTGGTGATTTTTCGAGGGATTTTCAAAGAAATCATGGGAAAGTGATTCTAACTCGATTTGGCTATTATACATAAATCCCTCTTTATTTTGTCATCTAATTAGTTTAGACTAAATTTTGGGAATTTGAAAGGTGATTTGAAGTCGGATTTGAGTAATTCTTGTATGGTTGGACTCGTTATTGAATTGGTGTTCGGATTTTGTAAGTTTGGTCGGGTTCCGAGATGCGAGCCCAGGGTTGACCTTTTGATTTGACTTTTTGTTTTTCTTTAGAGATTGCAACATTATTTTTCAGAATAGCTTCCTATAGTTTGCATTTGTGGTATAAAGTTATTTTGGCTAGATTCGAGCCGTTCGGAGTTGGATAATCACGGGAAAGGCTTACTAGTGATTGAGTTAGTGTGTTTTTGAGGTAAGTGTCTTGCCTAACTTTGTATGGGGGAATTGCCCCTTAGGATTGGTGTTGTTTTGTGTTAATTGTGATATGTGTCAGCCATGTACGCAAGGTGATGAGTGTGTACACAGGCTAATATGGTAATTGACCGGTTTTAGCTACGAAGATTCTTTTCATGTGTTTAATTGAGTTGCCACAATATGTTATATTCATCATCATTAGTCCATCTTCACATTCTTTACTTGACATCGTTAATACTTGTCTTATCTCTTACTTGCTAATTGTCTTTACATGTTTAGTTGAAGTTATTATTCTCTCCATTTCTTGTTCATTATTTAATCGTTGAGTTCCTTTACTTGAAGTTGTTATTTCTTGGAATATCTTATTATTGAATTTGGTGTTGAAGTTATAAAGGTCGTGATCCACATTGAGGCAAAGTGGTAAATTTATTGAAATACTATTCTTGTTGAGTCATTCACTTTCGATTGCTATTGTTGAGACTCTTGTACATATTGTGGTTGAGCCATGAGCTATTTATTGTGGAAACACTATTATTGTTGACTTCTTTGGCAAGTTGTGATAGCGCACTTGAGGTGCGATTTGTGATACGTTGTGATATTGATACGCATACGGTGGTATAGGGATTGGAGTTAAAAAGCATGCGGTGAGATAAGGTGGGCTTGATACACGTGTTTCTAGTAGGGAACTACTTGAAGCCACGTGGTGTGATAAGGTGGGCTAAAACTCGGGAAGCTATTTCTGGAAAAATGATTTTCAAAACTAAATACAAGGCTCCCGCGGTGATATAAGGAAAGATTGTGATTTGTTTTTGTGAAATGAGACTATAAGACGGTACCTCAGTAACGATTCTTGTTGATACCTTTCTATTACCTCACTTATATTTTGTTTTCATTGTTTTCTTGGCATATTATTCATTGTTTTCTTCTGTGATGCCTTAATTACCTTAGTTCAATGTAGCTATTCATGGTATATTTCTTCATTGTTTCATTTCTATTGTTTATCATTATCACATTGTCATATACCTGTTCTGTTTTATTATTTTTTTCCAGTAGGGTCTTGAAGACCTCGTCACTACTCTACCGAGGTTAGGCTTGACACTTATTGGGTACCGTTTTGGTGTACTCATGCTACGCTTTTGCACATCTTTTTTTGCAGATCTGGTACCTCTTACCAGCCTAGGCACCAGTGAGTCGAGCTCGAATTTGGATATATCAAGGTATACCCGCCGGCGTCCGCAGGCCTTGGAGTCACCCTCTATCTAGTTCTATTTTATTTTTCCCCCTTATAGATATTGCTGTATAAGGATGTTCAATATACTCTTATAGAGCTTGTGTCTTGGTATCACCGGATTTTGGGAGTTTTGTTCTGATGAGTTGCGGAGTTCTTTTTATGATAGTGGTTGGTTAATTTGAAAGTTTTATCATTATCTCAGTTAAATTCTGCATATATGTTAGGCTTACCTAGTCTTACAGACTAGGTGCTATCACGACATCCTATGGAGGAAAATTGGGGTTGTGACACATTTTGATTGGTTGTTAATACACGTCAACGGCGTTTGGTTACACGTGTTGAGCCTCTAGCACAAAAAGGAAAAAAAAAGTGTTTATTTGGAACAAATCTGAGTTACATGAAGTATTCAATAATAACTAATTTTCTAGTTTCTAATATTAAAATAAATTAATAAAGTTAACTTGTTGCAATATAAACATTTCATCAAATTTAAAATTTTTGTGTCCCAATTTATGCAACAATATTTTTTTAGTTTGTCCAAATAATATATTCTCTATTTAGAAATAATTTAATTTAAAAAAAATTTATAAATCTTATTGAGATAATTTATATTTACATAAATATTTATAATTTATTTTAGATAATAAGTTTTAAAAGTTTTTTTCCCCTTAAATTTTGTATTTAGTCAAAATGTACCACATAAAATGAGATGAAGGAAATAATTACTCATCATAGGCAATAAAAACTACGTTCATGATATTCACTAAAAAAAAGTGGATTAGATGAATAATTTTTACAGTTCAGTTAGCGATATAATACAATTATATTATCAACTTTACTTTTTTAGAAAGGAGACCTATAGATATGGAATAATCTTTCAGTGTGTTGGTATGGATTTTAATTTTTCCATGTTTGGTTGGCCTAAATATTTCAAAAAATATTTTTTTATTAACTCATTTTCCTTCAATGGGAGAAAAATACTTTCCCTACCAAAAGGAGGGAAAACATTCTCCAAAACTCTTTTTCAACCATTTCCATCACACCAATCCCCACCACCCCACCCCATCACCCATACCACCCCATCCCACCAACCCAATCCA